>JAUEJL010011289.1:0-10016 GCA_032274825.1 Drosophyllum lusitanicum | reverse complement strand
CGATCCTACGATCTTGCTACGATCTTACGATCCTGAGTACGATCCTACCTATTTACGATCCTAAATACGATCCGGCGTGTTTTTGGTTGGTGGGATCGTAGGATCGTACGATCCTACGATCAGGATCGCGATTTTGATAACTATGACTCACATTACTTTTATATCTAAACATGTTACGTTACCGGTTAATACACTCACATAGACTAGGAATTAAATTAGGATATTTCTCATGTTTAGTAAATGCCTAAATGGGTGTTGTTGATTATAACTCACATTACTTTTATGTCTAAACATGTTACGTTACCGGTTAATACACTCACATATATTAAGGTATATTTCTAGATTGAGATATAATTATCCAATCCCTTTTAATTTTTTTTTTGAACGGCAAACACATAAATATAGTAAACCTATCCGAAATCTACTCTATTGTCCATAACATGATTAGAACTTACAATCTCTTGAGAGGAGTACTATCTACAACACCAGATACCACCGGTCTACAACCTTGACTTATTTTAGTCTATAACCCAAAAAACATAATTATATTCATCAGAAAGTAACATAAAATATTTTTTGAGTGACTAATTAATGTGAACAAAAATAAGGGTTTAATTATCAAAATGTATCAAATTTGTCATATTTTACGATTGCGTGTATCGAATTTTAAAAGTTTTTATTGTGAGTATCAAACTTTTAATTTCTTGTTATTATGTGTATTTTGGTTACATAAAAAAGAAAAAAGTGGATAAGTTTAGTACATATAATAGAAAGTTTAATAAACACAATAGCGACAAATTAAATGTTCAATACACACAATAAAAATTTTTAAAATATGATACATATAATAGTAAAATGTGACAAATTTAATACATTTTACTGAACTAAACTCAAAAGTAATTATAACGATCAAAATGAAACAAAATTGCAGGAAAATTGTTGTTTTCAGTAATTTCAACTTTTTCTATTTTCGTGAATCAATCGATTCTAATTTGAGCAATTTCTAATTGTTGCCGGATTTCTCCGAAGGTAACGATAGCTATCACCTAATTCACAAAGTAACAGAGGACGACAACCACCTCGGCGTCGGTGAATCATTTCCCGGCCTGAATCCCAAATCACTCCACGATCCAGATCTTTACGCGGCGAAGAAAGAGGTGTATCTCGGCGATCTATGTCAGGTGGTGGAGAAGGACGACCTCCCATGGCAATTTTGGATGATAATGTTGAAAAACGGCAACTACGACACCACGTCCGGTTTGTGCCCGGAGAACGGAAAAAAGGTACCACCGTTCCCGCCGGGAAGGTTCCCTTGTTTCGGAAAGGGGTGTATGAATCAACCCATTTTGGTTCATCAGCCAACAGTTATTGATTACGTTTCGGGTTCGGATCCGGTTATGCGAGGTGGGTTTAACGGAACCTATGATTATACGAACTCCAGCGCCGGCGCCGGCAATGGCAATAGTTCGTATTTTGAGGTGATGTGGAAGAAGAGAGTTGGGGTTGGTAGTTGGGAATTTAATCACAAGTTGAAAACATCAAAAACATATCCATGGCTGATGTTGTACCTGAGAGCTGATGCTACTAAAGGTTTTTCAGGTGGTTATCACTATGACACAAGAGGCATGCTTAAAATTGTATGTGTTCTTCCTTCCTACTAATTTTTATTTGGAAAATGATATATTCTCCTGCTATTTCTTGCTACTTCATTCTTCTACCGATCACAAGATGACATATGTATTCTACTGATTCATTTTCCTCACATCTTCCATTAATTTTTGACATTTGTGTGATCTTGTGATTAGGAGAATAAGTAGGAAGAAATAGTAGAAGGTATATCACTTCTCTTTTTGTTTTTTTGTTTGTTAATCTAGCTTAGATGGATTAATTATGGTTAACCTACCATTAATAGCTTTATACTTTTCAGTTTATACCAATGAAAGTATTTTACTAATTTAAATCTATAGACGCGGGGTGTTTGGATTATTTTATTTTTCTGACTTACGAGTTTATTATAATTTGAAATGATTGTGAGTTAATTTTTTCCGGTTTATCAATCAATTTGAGTTTATGGCCTACTTAAGATCGTAAGCTCAAGTTGATAAGCTCATAAATTGAAAAAAGTTGGTTGCCGAGTTTATTCAAATTATAGTAAGTTCGTAACATGAAAAATAAACAAATAACATCACCTACCACGGAAAAACGGAGTACTGGGCTTTTCACCCAGGTGGGTGGAGCTGTAAATGAATAGAACGTTCGACGAACCATTCGTGAATCGTTTGGCAGGAAGTTTGTTTATGTTCGTTTATTTAAGATATGAACGAACACAAACAATTGTCTCGTTCATTCATTTATTTTCGTGAAAGTTTCATATGTGAATATATAGTGTTTATTCGTGTTTAAATATTGTTAGATTTACATTATAGTGTGTGTGTGCGCGCCTTCTTTTATCGTTTAAACGAATTAACATAAATGTACACAAACTAACTAATAGTCTTAAGATTGAACACAAAAACTCGTATGTTTATCGTTCGTGTTTGTTTATTTGTTCGGCTGAAGTTAAACGAACGAACACGAACAAAAACATCCATTCGTTTATCTGCTAGTGTTCGACTAAAGTTAAATGAACAAACACGAACAAGTCCTATTCTCCTTCATACGGTTAGTTTACAGCCCTACTAGTAGGGTTGACAAAATCAAACGGGGCTGCCTTGGAACACTACCCCCCCCCCCCTAGCAAGCTCAAATGCTTCTGCCCCGAGACACACGCCGGTGGGATCTCTCTCATCACCTCTCTTATTTTATTTACAAAAAATAGTTAAATGGGTAATGTGATAGAAAGATGACCATTATAGACGTCTTATTGAGATAGAAAGATGATAGAAAGATAGAATGGATAGAAAAAGAAAAACTTATATGATAATTGGGGTGGTGGGAACTTGGAATGGAGGGATGAGTACTCCATTTTTGGTTCACCCTAAGTCCTTAGATTGGCCCCTAACAAATTGTGGATGTACATTTTTGTTGACTTATTTACAGCTAAATAGGTCATTAAACTTCAGAGAACCTAATACAGTGTGCTACTATTTAGATCTCCTCACTTTTATATATCAGACATGTTATATCAATCAATTACAATTTTTAATACATATTACATACATTATATCATACGGGGTCAATTTAATTTTTTAAATAGTCCAAATAAAATCTTCTCTAATATATAAGATTATAAGACAATAATTAATAAAATGATGATGTTTTATGACCTATTATAACTGTAAATTAATAGGATGCCTAACTTTCTAAAAACAATTTGGGAAGTAATAAGTTCAGTCAAGCCTATAAATTATGTGTATTTAAATGAATTGGTATTTGATTATCTTTAGAGAGATGATATATAATCCTACTATTTTCTTCTACTCATCTTCCTACTTATAAGATCAACACAGGTATCAAAATCAATGGAGGAGATGAAGAAAGAGAATTAGTGGATTCCACATGTCATCTTGTGGTGAGTAGGAGGATGAAATAAAAAAATGATATATGCTCCTACTATTTCTCCATACTTCATCCTCCTACTCACTACACTAATTCTCTTTTCTTGTCTTCTCTGTTTATACAAAGTTTAACTATCTGCAAGCCACAGACACCCAGTCAAACAAAACCACAAAATAGAGAAATAACCTCAAACACCAGAAAGAAAAAAAACAAGCTCATATACTTTAATATTGATTGTGTAATATAATTAACAAATAATTTAGCATTTTAGCTAGCTATTAAAAGAAATTAGAAAAGATGTTTGTAGGTGAACTCAACCATACAAGTATATAACCCATACAGGGTTTAGTACTAAAAGAAACTAATTTTAACCCAAATTTGTTTTAACCTTAACTTAATCTCACATTGTCATTATGATAAATCATGATAATTGTTTTCTTCACTTGTAATTTTTCTTTTTCATGAGTGGGGTGGTTATGGATTACAGTCATACATACTTGTTGCTATCATCCAAAACTGATGATGATAGTTGCTTAAAGATCTTCACTTCATTTATAAACTGATGATGATAGTTGCTAATTAATTATTAACTCATTTCCTTTTGACAAACATTAAAAAAATTAAATTTTGTGGTGACAGTTGGGTCCACCACTCACCAAACAACTGAAAAATATACATGTTTTTTGACTTTATTATCAAAGCATAACATGCATTGTGCCAGGAACAATGTCCCCCACATTCCTCTGATCGAATGTTCCTACCTCATTTATATTTTATTAAGAGATGATAGATATGATATATTTTTCTACTTTTTTCTTCTACTTATCCTTCTACTCATAAGATCAATTCAAGTGTCAAAATTAATAGAGGAAGTGAGGAAAGAGAATTAATGGACTCCACATGTCATCCTGTGATGAGTAGGAGGATGAAGTAAGAGGAAAAGTGGATGTATATATCGTTTTTCTATTTTATTACCTTTCCCCCGCTTATGATTCATACACTCTACTCAAAGATCTTTGACATCGTAGTCTATGTTTTTATCACTTCTGGTTGGTTACTAGGTCTACTTTTTATATTTGTTAAGTGATTTTGACATCATTAAATTATGTAAATAAGTGTTCAAAACCATAGACTAAAATGCATGTCTAAACACCTCGTTCACCCCAAACAATGATTTTATAACACAGATCAGATTATGGAGTTAAGCAAACTCTTTAATGGAGCCCAGAAGTAATCCATGAAAAGGTTGTCGTGCCAAACATTCTGGCCCATCCTTCAAGCCCAAATCAACACATTTTATTAAGTTTGACTTTTTTTATTTTTTCTTTGACTTATTTCTAATAAGCTTGTTTTTTTAATTTATTATCTGTGTTAAAAATGTGCTAAGCAGAGCTTATGAAAAGTACTAAACAACTTTCTCTAACTAACTCTTTATTTGGTGTAAAACACTAAACAGCTTCCAGAATCCCCAAATTTCAAAGTGAAATTGAGTCTTGATGTAAAGAAAGGGGGTGGACCAAAGAGCCAATTCTACCTGATAGACATGGGTAGTTGCTGGAAAAACAACGGCGACCCGTGCGACGGAGACGTGGTAACAGACATTACTCGTTACAGCGAGATGATCATCAACCCCGAGATCACAGCATGGTGTGGCCCGTCACCATCAGCACTCGCAAACTGCCCGCCATACCACATTACCCCCAACAACACAAAGATTTACAGAAACGACACTGCACGGTTTCCATATGGGGCATACCATTATTACTGTGCTCCTGGGAATGCAGAGCATCTGGAGAAACCGTATAGCACTTGTGACCCGTATAGCAACCCGCAAGCCCAAGAACTCGTGCAGTTGCTGCCTCACCCGATATGGGCCGAATACGGGTATCCTACGAAACAAGGAGACGGGTGGGTCGGTGATGCCCAGAGTTGGGAGCTTGATGTTGGTGGGTTGTCGAGTAGACTTTACTTCTATCAGGTGAGTTATTGTATGAGTATAGAACAAGTAAAGAGTTAAAAAAATTAATGACGAAAATATGACAATAAATGCAGGATCCAGGAAGCGAAGCAGCAAAGAGGATATGGACATCACTTGACGTGGGAACTGAAATATTTGTAAGTGTTAAAGATGAAGAGGCAGAATGGAGTGTAACTGATTTTGATGTTATAATAACGTAAGACGGAAGCGTCAAATACTTGTAATAAATATTTATATTATTATTAGAATGGAGTGCAGTGTTAACGCCACCATCGTCAGTGTTGATCGTTAACTGTCATACAAATTGTTTTTTAAAAAATAATTTGTTTACTAGCAAGTCTAAAGAATCCGATGGTTAAGAAAATAACTTGTATAATTTGTATCACACTCTTAGGCCCTGTTTGTTTTGCGGTATTTCCTGAGATATCCTGGGATTGAGATTTTCAATCATGAGAAATCCTGTGTTTATTTGGAAAAAAAGACAGAATTTCAAATGATAGGATTTCAAAGAAATCCTACAAATTGCTTTAAACATAAGATTTTGTAAATGCCACCCCCCCCCCCCCCCCCGGGGCTGTATTTTCAAACCCTACCTCAAATAATATCATCCCTCTCTCAATCGCTCCTCGTCGCCCACCCACCTTGGAGTAGGTTCGTCCGATCGCCCTCGCCTTCTCTCCTGTCGCCGTCGCCTCCTTCTCTCATCGCATCCTTCGTTTGATCGCCTCCCTTGTCGCCTCCTTCTCTCCTTCTCTTTGCACTCGTCGCCGACCCTGCAACGACAAGATAATCTTCTCGATTTTTATCTCTGGCAACAACAAGATAATCTTTTCTTTTCCTTCTCTCGATTTTATCTTTTCCCTCTCTAGATTATCACTTGTGTTCTTGAACTGATTTTATCTTTTCCCTCTCTAGATTATCACTTGTGAGCTCGATTACAGAAGGAAATATGTGTTCTTGAAGCTGAAATCATGTGTTCTTGAAACTGATTTATGATGTATTATTTATGTGTTCTTGTTGATTTATGCTGTACTATACATATACAAATCTGTATAAAAAAGAAGAATGGAAGGAAATATGAAACATTGTGATTTATGTTGTATTATACATATACATTGGAAGGACATCATGTGTTCCTGAAGCTGAAATCATGTGTTCTTATTTGATAGCTAGTCATCTACTTGTGTACTCGGTAAATTCTATATAACAATATGCTTATATACTTGGTACTTGGTAGATCAAAGTTGATTTATGTTTGATTCTTGGTTTATATACTTGGTACTTGTAAATCAAAGTTGATTTATGTTTGATTCTTAATTTAAACACACGTAAACGTAAAGAAAGAAGAATGGAAGAGTATTTGGAGTCATGTTATGTAGTTGCCATTGTTGTAGTGTTCTTTCTTTTATCGAGTTGGATTAAATGGTTAATAGGAAGAAGTATAAACCGAGAATTCGAAATACTTCCGTCAAAGGTTGATCGGTACACGATATTGCATAGATTTGTTTATGAGTGATACGATGGCCATATCGCAAATTAGGATGAATCAAAGCTGTTTTACAAGTTATGTGACATGTTAGAAACATTAGGAGGGTTATGAGAAAATAGAAATCTGAGTATTGACGAACAAGTTGCCATGTTTCTTCATATTATTGCTCATAATGTGCAGAATCGAATCTTAATATGCCTTTTTCATCATTTGGGTGAAACAATTCGTAGACATATAACTGAAGGGCAATTCTGTTATTTGTTACAGAAACAATCCAAATCATTTGATTGAATTACAAAACAAACAGGATTTCAGGAATGCAAATCCTAACAAGTTTTGTCAACCAAATACATGACTGGATTCACAATCCTGCTAAATGCAAATCCCGCGAAATGCAAATTATTTTACATAATACAAATCCTATAAAAAAAATTACGAACCAAACACCCCTAAGTATCAAGAGGAGAGAGAAAGAGACAATAGGAGAGAACAAGTTTTTTTTAATAAAACTTTTGAAGTATGTCAAGCGTGAATATTTTTAAGCTTTAAGCATAAATAAGTAAGAAGGGATGTTGCTGATGTGTCAATTATATGGAGCTTATGTGGCAGTGAAGCATGACATAAGACCACTCTCTATGCTCTAACACCCTATTTTCGAGTTTTTTTAAGGAAGGAAATGAAAAGATTTGTAAATAAACCCCCCAAAGAAAGTGTTCTTAAGTTTCATTTAAGAAAATAAAATGAAATGAAACGGTTTGTAGGGGGAGTCAAGACTTATTTTGGTGCCAAATCCACCTTCACAAAATTTGGATGATTTGAAATGAAATGATTTTCTTCCCTTGCCTTACCTTACCTTTCCTCCCCTTATTAAACTCGAGAACATGGCTTAAGATCATAGAGAGTACTCACTTACATGCTTCTCATATTTAATGTCACATCAGCGGTCAGTCCCACCTCACCTTTACTTCACTATTACTTTTCCATATTTCAACATAAAAAATAGGGGGCTACTGTTTGGACCCATCCTCTCACATACCAGACGTGACACATCAATCAATTACAGTTTTTAATGCAGGGCATTTACTCATATATGTCACATCATAGGGGTTAAGTTAGATTATCAAGAGGGTCCAAATAAATAAACCCAAAAAAATATATGTGCTTCACATTATTCGATCTAAAAAAATACACATCCTCTTTTCTCTCTCTCTCTCTCTCTCTCGGTAAGAAAATGTCAAGAATGCTTGGGTTTTTGCGGTACCAAAAGATTGGGAATGATGTTCATCTTCAGTATCGATGTCTAAGGTCTTCATTGCTTGAAACATCGAGATTGTATCTACCTACAAGATAATTGCATCTACATCTAAACATTGATATTGCTAGGCCAAAGACACCTTAATCACACATTGATATCGCTAGGCCAAAAACACCTTAATCACACAATGATATCGCTAGGCCAAAAACCCTTTGGGTGCTGTAATTTTACTTGTAATTACTATAATGTATGAGTTATTTAAATAGCGTGTGAAGTTAGAATTATAATGGCTTGTTAATTTCCTTAGCATATTTTGTAAGAGCACTCGCAATGACTATCACCGACTACGTCAGTGTCACTACTCGTCATTAACCACCCCTAGTTATAATTGTCATCACTACCGTCACTTGATCCACACACAATTCTTTATCTTAAAATCTATTGGTTGAAAAGAAAAAAAAACGTAACAAGCTTGCGTCTGTAACATCCCAAAATTTATAAAAAAAGTTAGTAAAATGAGATGTTGAGTAAAAGTTGAGATAACAGATAGAAGTTATAAATTATTAAATGGTTTTAAATAAAGATTTCAAATATATCATCATTGAGATTTATGGATAGCGTATAGATGAGTTATAAGTCAGAAAGAAGAGCGAGATACCAGCTAGAAAGAATCATCACCTTATGAGGCGGCGCCCTTCTTTCCTTTTTCCTCACTTATTTCCCTTGATACTTCTTATCCTTATTTCTTTCTTTTTACTTGAATTAACTCACGCCTGAAATATTATATTGATTATGGAGTATTAAGTTGGAGATTAGAGGAAGAAGATTACACCTTTCATTTAGGAACAAGTAAGTGTTATTGTTTTGAAGTTTAAAGTGTTAATGGGTTAAATGAGTTCTTAACTAATTCATAGATTTTGATGTTGTTAATTGAGAGTTTGATGTTATAAAAGTATTCTAAAATGTCCCAAACAATATTTGTAAGTGTTAGGAGATGTTTGCAGATCGATTGATATGTTAATGGGTATTGGGTTTAATTAATGATTTGCGATCAAATAATGTTATTTTGATGTCTTATATAATTAGTAAGTGTTATGAGGATGTTTAAAAGTACTAGTTATGGTCTGAAAATAATTTGAGTGTGATTTGGTCGGAGACAATAAGTTTTGGTCGGATTTGTTGCTGTAAGTTGCAGGGACGGGAATGCCCCTCAAGAACAAACCGTGCCCCAGGGCGTACCTGAGGAGACACGGGCGTGTCTCAAAAGGTATAGGCGTACCTAACCCCAGATATGTAACACCCTGATATTCAGTCCAAATTTAAACTTTTCCAAATTTCAATTTAAAACATATTTTATACCAAAACCCTTCATCTCATTGCGGAAGCATTATAATTTTCTTTAAGCATTCCAACAAAATATAGTAACCTTTTAACATTAAACATTATCAATGAATATAATCCAAAACTTTCGGTGTTACCACAGTCAATCTCACGACCATAAACAAAAGAGTAGGAAATCCAAGATTACAGCAAAGCTATGCCCAAGGCATCTACGCGCCTCACCAAGGCTACTAGATCTTCTGCGGATACAAAACATTTAGCACACAAGGTTAGCTATAAACATAGCTAGTGAGTACAAAAAAAAACATTTGCCTTTTTAAAACCAAGTCATCATCTTTTGAAAATATGAGTTTGGTAACAAACATTCTTAAAAAGTACCCACATAAGCACATAAGGATGCGGGTCTGTCCATTGAGCCACAATATCTCCACGTGGTAGCTAGCCACGGTCAACAC
>JAUEJL010011278.1:0-10017 GCA_032274825.1 Drosophyllum lusitanicum | reverse complement strand
ACATAAATATATAAAACATATATGTATATAAATATATAAAAAATATATATAAACATATATCGGGGCGGGACGTGGCGGAGATAGTGTGCCCCGAACCTGAAAAATCCGCGAAAAAAAATCCCTCAACCCGACTCCAATCCGAAAATATAATCCCCGACCCGACCCCGAAACTAGTCGAGTTCGGTTTTTCCCTTCAGATTCGAGTTGTTTTACCATCCCTATTTAATGTAGTATTTGTTAAAATTATATATTACATGTACTTTAATTTACTTCAATAAATTATTTAAAAAATAAAACAACTTTAGAAATGTTCAAAACTTCAAATACCAAATCCCAACCCCAAGTGAAAACGTGTGTTCTCTTTTGTAAAGGCTGAAAGCGACAACTAACACGCGCGAGTTTTAGTTGGTGTGCGCGTGTGAAAAAAAGCAAATATATGATTTATTGTTGATATTAATAATTAATAATAATAATAATCTTTTTTTGTTTTTGGTTGGTTGTTTCTTCTTCTCATTCTCACTGCTGGTTTGTGGAGAGGAGAGAAACCAGAAAAAACACACACACACACTCAATTCGATTCTCTCTCTCTCTCTCATCTTTCTCTCTCTCACACCAAATCACACACACATTTGATCGGAGACAAGGAGTCTAAGTCAGCTAATCTCGAAATTATTAAAGACCTAAGACGTACGTCGTATGGGATTGCCGGAAATTAAGTTCAGTCGGTGATGGACGGCGTCGTTCCGGTGGTGGTGGTGTTATGGACTTCGATAGTAGAATTCCGATGTCAAGACCGGCTGAAGTCTCTCCGTCTTTAGATGAAGGTCCTTTTTTCTTAATCTATGTTTCTGATTTTGTGAATTAGTGATTGGATGATTGAGAATGGTTGTTTATTTGGAGCTTACTTTGACTTCGTTGCTGAAACTTGCGTAATCGAACTGTTCGGTGTTCAATGTGTCTTAATTTTATATTTTCGTTATCACCTGTTTTACAGTAGCTTTTTGTTTTTTAGTGTTTATGTGTTGATTCCAGCCTTATTCGCTGCTTCTGCTAACTAGACTTACGTTTCATCAGCTGAATATATCATAAAGTAAGTTATGAATCTATCGAAAATGTTATCGTTGGCACAGAATCATTTCAAAACTTGTTTCTTTTGTAAATTAAAGACCATCTTATTATGCTCATAAGCTTGAAGCAGTTAGCATTTGCAGGTCAACAGTTCTTTCTCATTTAGCATGATTTAGATTAACCCACATTAACCTTTTATTTCACTCCTGATAGGAAAATTTATATCTTTTCTGGTTTCTGAATTTGTGCAAGTTTCGTTTTTTATTACTGTTATGTAGTGAGTGAAAGAGTACATCACAGATAAGTAAAGATTTTCAATGGGTCATGTACATTCTGGTACTCCTATGCTAAGTTTGTTTCCAGCAAAAAAGGAAAAAAGAAAAAGAAAAAAACAAGAAGTAGAAATAATTGAGAGGAAAAGCAAGAAAAATCCTAGATATTTATTGGTATCAGTTGAAAAGTATAGGAATATATGAAGCTTTAGTGTAATGGAAAAATGCAAGCTGCTGCCATATGAGTTTTTTTTAAAGCTGAAAACTTTTACAGGTGTTTCATGTTTGTAAACACTTTCTAGTTAACATTTTCTTTTTTTAAAGAAAAACTATATGTGACAATCTATGCCAAAACAGGTATCTCTATGGGATTAACTGAAGAAGGTTTACAATAAGAAAAAAAAATTGAGAGAGTTGTTGCCTTTTAAGTTTTAACAGGAATTTACTAGTGAATTATAATTTTTGAAAAAATGAGTTCATGCTTGCGGTGCTCGATTAGTTGTTCTGAATTAGTGAATAGAATTAGCTGACAGGTCTGATAGCATTTCAGATGCATTGTGGCAACTGAACTTGAGATCGATGGAAGCAATGGAGTCTGGACCTTATCCTGTACGTGAAGGAGAGCTGGATTGTTCTTATTACATCAGAACAGGCCTTTGTAGATTTGGGGCTACATGTCGTTTCAATCATCCTCCTAACAGGAAACTGGTAAAACCATCTCTGAACACAAAAAACTGTATCTTTATTCATAGTTACAAGAATAAAATGTATCTTATGGTAGAGTTGTTCATATATCTGCTACAACTGCCAAAATGGTATATTTCTCAGAATGTAAATGACAAGCTTCATATATTTGTTCATTTGATATAATTTTAGTAATCACAAGGATAAGAATCTATACATATATCTACATACTTATGTGAGTAGCTGAGTGTGTATTTATGAACTAAAACGAGTAGATGGGTGTATGTTTGAGTAAATATAAAGAATAATAATAAACATTAATAAATAAATAATTAATATATATATATATATATGTGTGTGTGTGTGTGTGTATAATATTAATAATAATGATTAATCAATAGTAAATAAACAAAAGAAAAATATTGAGATACATATAGTACAATCAAAATTTAATATATATTAATCTTCTGGTAGTATCATACCTGCTACATTCTACCGTATTATCATAAACTAAAACTTTTAACGACGCGCGATATGTTGGAGGTCTTTACGGAAGCAATCCCTCAGCCCAAAATAGGGGAACAACTCTCTACATCTTATCTCCCATACCCCAAGTAGATGGGATTGGGTACGGTTGTTGTTGTTGTTGTACAAGGATAAGATCCTGTGGAAGGTTACCTCAATTTCTAACAGGAAGATAGCAAACTTGCAGTAGCTTTCTTCAATCTTTACAAATTAGTTGAACGGGATGCAACAAATAATGACATCTGCATGTTGCTCAGTGTGATTGTTGTTACGAGGCAAATAGGTTTAGGGAACTGAAGCTTGCAGTATATAGGATGATGGTAATTCTGTAATGCGGAAACTTTTTTTTTGGGGTGGGGGGGGGGGTTAAGTTTCTGCAACTTTGATATCATATAAAACATTATGCTAGATACTGCAATACGTTGTTGACGCGATCATCTGCATGTTACTACAGGTGAAAGTAGAGAAATATTCTTAGAAGTCGAACACTTTCCAAAGCGTATTGAATTTCACTACACTTTGTACTAGGAGGTAGCTTATCTAATAAGTGATACATTTGTCTAGCAAATTGTTTGATCATTTTATCATTATTTTGTTTGTCCTTTCTCTTTTTTTGATTATGTGTTGTTAGATACTTCCATTTGTTTTTTAAGGTTTCTACTATGCTAAATTAGGTTTCAGTCTTTTTCCTATGTTCTTGGTTTACAAGCTCTTCCTGTTGCGCTCGCGCGCACACACACACACACTTACTTATACATAGGGACATGCATATATAAGTTATGCCTTGTTGATCTTTTTTAAATGAGATATCATGGAAATGTATTTTAATAATAATAGTTCATGCCACTGATTTTAGGCTATTGCAACTGCAAAAATGAGAGGAGAATATCCAGAGAGAGTAGGACAACCTGAATGCCAGGTATGTGTCTATTGTCCATGTATGCATATGCACTGGCTTAATGGTGTTTCATATTATTTAGTAATTCTGCATGTCATTCCAGTACTACTTAAAAACGGGTACCTGCAAATTTGGAGCAACATGCAAGTTTCATCATCCTCGAGACATGGCTGGAGTGGAGGGCCGAGTTTCACTGAATGTTTTGGGTTATCCACTTCGTCCGGTTTGCATTTGCTGTTCTTTTATGAATCAACATTGACCTCAATTTATTGAGCTATAATATAAGAATTAATGTTCTTTATAACTAAATTTGGACATTTTGGTTTTCTGATGGGGATTTTTTATTTTGTAATGCTCTCTTGCAGAATGAGCCTGAATGTGCTTATTATCTGAGAACCGGACAGTGCAAGTTTGGAAACACTTGTAAATTCCACCATTCTCAACCATCTAACATGATGGTCGCATTTAGTGGTTCTCCGGTTTATCCTACAGTGCAGTCACCAACAAGTCCAGGTCAGCAGTCATACCCAGGTGGAATGACAAACTGGCCCTTGTCGTCAGCTTCCTTTGTTCCTAGTCCACGCTGGCAAGGCCCTTCAAATTATGCACAGATGATTCTACCCCAGGGTGTGGTATCGGTTCCAGGATGGAACGCCTACAGAGTAAGCCGAGGTTTTAGTATGTTTATTCATAGTTTCATGATATTGTTCTACTAAAGGGTGTTTGGATGTGTATTGTGAAAATGATTGTGTAATATTCAATAATCAGAATGAAATAATCAACTCTACTAAAACGGTTGTAAAAGATACTGTTTAAGTGTGCGTATGCTGCTTGCAGTTGTAATAATCAAATAATCAGATGCTCTAGTGTCTGGAATATTCTGAGTATTTAAAGAATCAATAGATAACATGACCAAATAGGAGATTATCATAAAGAAGGGAGATGTTCTGTGAAATGGGAGTGAACGTCCCTTAACAATAGATTAGAAGAATGGGTCAGTATGTTCAGATGTGGTCAATAAGTTCAAATGTTAATTTAGCCTTGGATAATTAGTTTTGTTGCAACCATTATGAAACTACTAAATAATCAGAAGTAGGATCTGTATATATCCAAACATTGTAAACTAGTTCATGCAACTATAAATCACAAGAATCCGATAATCAGTTCCAAAACACAAATCTAAATACCCCCATTAACCTTGTCATAAGGAGGCGACGATTTCATAACAGACTTTATTAGTATGATGATAATTTGGTTGGAGTTAAATGATAGTTTGAACTATTGAACTTGAATTTCACTAAATGCTAGTTCAAACTATTCAAACAATGTGTAGTTTATTCCTTGCAAGAAGTATTATTAAATGTTAAGCATTGTTGCTTATGTAGTTAGTAATGTCACTTACTTGGTAATGCCGCTTCAGGGGTCTCTGGGTTCAATTTCGTCTCTAGAGAGCCAACAACAAGCAATTGGAAACAACAATCAGATTTATGGAAATTTACACCAGAATGAAACAGCTATTGAACAACTAAGTGGAACATATTCATCATATTATGCATTACCAAGGGAGAATGTCTTCCCTGAGAGACCTGGTCAACCTGATTGCCAATTTTACATGAAGACTGGAGACTGTAAGTTTGGTGCAGTTTGCAGATTTCATCACCCCAGAGAAAGGGTGATTCCCACGCCTGACTGTCTTTTGAGTCCAATCGGCCTTCCTTTACGCCCGGTTAGTTGCACAATGTCCTTTATTGATTATTATGCCTTTTTTTATTTCATAGTCTACTGAAATCTTTCATACAAGTTAGAGGTGGCCATGTCTATGTGTTCACTTATGAATGGTTTGATTGGGGTTATTCTTTTTTTATCTCAAACAGGTCATATAAATTTTTAGCCAAAAAGGGAATGGGTTGAAAAGCGCTCAATATGTATATTTAACGCATACAACCTCCTAAGTTAATTTCTTCAAAACTTACATTATTATTGTGATGAATGATGATCATATAATATAAATTCTGTTATCACATTTTTTTTCTACAAGGGATTTCCCGCTTTAGCAGTTCTATTATCTCAGTTGATATATTAATTGTTTATTAATATATTGACAAAAAAGTGTTTTTCACATACCCAACCTGACCCATTTGACCCCCATGTTGCCACCTCTAAATCCATGTAATTGCCTTTTCTGAATTTGTACCAGGAATTGAAAGTTCTTGAAGTTGAACTGGTGCTTTCGTATTTGTTGCAAGTTGCTTTAATACTCTTAATTTCTTTGGTTTTTCTTATTTGCAAAAAGATAATGAATTTCTCAACAACTTTTATAGTGATTTTTTTTCTTCTCTTTCTCAAAAAGATAACATGATAAAAGGCCGATTTTATAATTTTTTTTTTCTAATTGTTATAAGTATGACCACTTGTAAAAAACTATGTGAAATCTAGTCAATTTTATTAAATCATAGCTCAAGATGATATATCTTGATTGATCTTTTTAAAGTTGTGCACTTGAATACACTTCGTATCACTTTGAACTTGTTCGACCTATTTGACATCTTTCTTTTTTAGTTGAATCCTTCAGCTTAAAGCATTTGACCTGTTAGAGATGTACACAACTCAAATCGACCTATTCATAAGCAAATAGGTCAAAATCACCACCTCTACTAAAAATGGATGTGTTGCTTCTTGATGGAATTATTGACAAATTTCTTTCCAATTTTCAACAGGGAGAGCCTCTGTGCATTTTCTATTCTCGTTACGGAATATGCAAATTTGGTCCAAGTTGCAAGTTTGACCATCCAATGGGAATCTTTACTTACAATTTTTCCCCTACCTCACCTCAGGCCCACTTGTTAGCATCATCCTCAGGAAGCGGCCCACTAAACATTACATCTGAGCGGCCCATTGATAATAACATTGACCCTGAAGAATAAGGAACTCCCAGTAACTCCAATGATTATTTCCCACAAACATAATGTAGTATTTAAACAGTTTCCTGTAACTTAATTTATGTTTTCAATGTACAGAATGCTTGTTAAAGTTAACCTATTCGTCTGGAAATCAATTCCATGGATGGGCTCAAATTATCAGTGGAAATCCTTTATTTTTGTCAACATTTGGTCAAATCTAATCAGGACCTTTGATCTATTGAGCGATACTGGATTTTCCTGTAGGCTTTGTGAAAGAAAAGCTTGAAACAATCAGTAATGGTGGTTCCTGTATCAGGCAATATTTCTTGGTGATTATAGAACAGGTACTATACATATATTAGATTATGTTCTCTTTTTCTTTTTTTCCTTTTTAATGGAAGTTGTTTTTATAGGTACAACTAGTGGTATGCCATCTCTACATTTAAGACAGTTCTTCACGTGATCGAGTATCAAATGGCACCAAATCACATTCTGCAAGGAATCTTGCAAACAAATGAGGTAATATCTTTTGGTGTTTTATAAGAAAATAAATGTAAGAAGCTTCAACAGATCTTTAATTGTACTCAAGTTTCCTTAATACAAAACTCATTTTGGAAATTCTTTCATGTAAATTAGAGGTGGTAAGATGAGCGGTCAGGAGGGTTGCATAATGGATCAAAATGGGTATTGGTTAAGTTAGACCACTTTTAACATGGTTCGAAACTCGAAACAGACCGGGTCAGATTGGGTATACACACTTATTTTGTCCACTTTTCGAGTTTTTTTTAATTAAAGGATGAATGTCCTTATGTCCTCCTTGCGATTGCAGAAACAATGTTATTCCAACAATACTCTTAATCTATGAATAAAACGATTTAGGAGGTTGCATGCACTATAAATAAACTTTCGACAACTTTCAACCTGTTCTACCTATTTGATCCGTTTTCCTTTTAGTTAAATGTTTTCTGTTGGCCCATTTGAATAAAACATTACCTAAATCGACCTGTTGATAAGCAATTCGGTCAAACTTGTGATACGAGCTGGACCCACAATGCACCAACAGCTGCAGTAAACAGGCGGTGTGGTAAGCCCACACGCATTGCCATCAGACCTGCAAGATTCAGAAATTAGTCCAGGTAGTTTACTCGGGAGTTGTGGGTTGAGAATTCTCCTATTGTTAATCATTGTTTAAGGGCGATAATTTGTGCACAATAACTTGTTGCCATACATAACAAAAAGTTGTTGTTTGGATCATTATACCCATGAATTTGTGAATGAGATTAATAGTTAGTGGGTTGGTAGGGATAAAAAGGTTATAATTGTTGTGTATGATAAAAAATTATTGTGTATATATTATTACCCTTTTTTTAATGGGAATATCAGCAAAATTGCTCCAACCCTCTTCTCCTTCATCTCTGAATTTTTGGTGGTTGGTCTTTCTGACCATAACAAGTCACCACCTCTAACTTAAATGCTTCCTTTGATAAATTTTGACAATATTGTATCTTGTCACCTCTAACTTAATTGCTCAAGATTCTAACATTTACATCCTTCCTATTTGTATATAATATTTCCTGGAATCTCATATCTCATAATCCACACGAGGGAGGAGTTGTATGAAAATCTTATGTACGGTTTTGTAACAGATTTTATTTGAGTTAAATGACGGCCTCAGCACGTATGTTGGGGATCACAAGGAAGCTTTACAAAATCTTGATTTTTATGGCTTATGCCTATCCATTTGGGTAGTCATTAAACCATAATTATGCATTGCCTCAAATATATTCATGTATTTAACCCCAATAGGCCAACAGGGTAGCAAAGAGTAAGAGCTTAGGATTGTTTAAAGGTGGTAACAAGCTAAGGTGCTAGGTGCAACTCCTTAGGGCCATCATTCTAGAACTTAGTTCTTTGGTGAGGTCTAGGGTTTGCTTATCAGCTTATGAAACATGTGGATCATAGATGTATTCAATCAAAAGCTATTAAAAATTAATGGTTTTTAGATATTAAAAAGGCAAAAGGGGTATTATCAAAAACATTTTACCTACTCGCATGATCCATCCTTTATCATTCACCAATTAACATTTTGGTTTTTAGTTGAAGAAGGAGAAGAAAGGAAATAAAAGGAAATGGAAGTGAATCTTTTCCATCTAAATTCTCCCAATTTTGTGAGAAAAGAACCGAAGGTGAAATAAGCCAAAACTTTCTTCTAAAACCTTTCAATTTCCTTTTATTTACTTTCATAAATGAAAGTAGAGGGTGTCACTTTTTTTTGTTTCCTTCTATAAAAAACTCAACAACACATGTAAATCTTCCCCAAATCCTAACGTATGTGCTAACTCATTTTCGACAGACTACGACAACCATCAAGCGCCGCCCTAACACCTCTGTCCTTCTCGGCAGACCATGATAACCGCTTACTACCACCGTCGTCCTCGGTAGACCAAAACTCAACGCCATATGTAATGTGCTCTAAAGAGTTCTTTAATTTCATGATTGGTGGTTTAGTTACTTCGAGACCAAGGGTTCTTCAGTTTTTTTTTTATTACCGGAATGCACATGCACATTATTATGAGCTCATGTATGCAAAATCAACCGTTAAGCATTGACAATCACCCTTGATTAGACTCACAGAATTGTTTTTCAAATTGAATGCCAAATCTACTCCATTTTGAATCTGCTATCTAATCCATAATTAGGGCTGTAATCGAGCCGCACTGAACCGAGATCTACCACGCTCATACTCAACTCACCATTTGAAACTCGAACTCTATACCTGACGAGCCTCAATTTGTTAAGCTCAAGCTAAGTGACTGTATCAACACTCCCGAGCTTAACTCAACTCGAAATTTTTGATTTTTTGTCTAGTAATAAGTTGCATCTACCTGGTATATTATATCAGTCTGAACAATTAGTTAAAAAAATAGCAAGCACGATGTTGTACAATACATCATAGTCTAAAAATACATCTCAATCCAACATATGATAGAAGTGGAACAACATGAATCTTAGTCAAAAGTGGAACAGGTGCAGCAACAATACCACAGACAGAATATTTGGAAGTCTAAAATACAATGGAGTCCAAATTTGTTCCTTCTTGGGCTTCAAAAAGAGAACCAGCAAAACAACCCGAACCGATGGGGAAAACCGAACCCGACTAGTTTCAGGGTCGGGGTCGGGTTCGGGTTCGGGTTCGGGGATTTTTGTAACACCGTATTTTCAACTCAAAATTTTCATTTTAAAAACATGCGGAAGCGATACCATGACTAAAAATATTTACAACTGAATATATACAAACAGTTTTCCGAGTCATCAGTTTAGTCAAAATACAAGTATTACAAAACCCACGGCTCGTCACAATTTAAATCAGAGTGTCCGCCAATTATTCCCCAAGTTACACCCCCTCACAACTGAACCGCCGAACTCACCAGCAACCTGTAAAAGGAGTGAGAGGTGGGGGGATTAGCACAAAGCTAAGTGAATGAAAGTAAAACTACAACAACCAATCAGCAGTCACAACCGCAGGATACCAAACAATCATACCGCAGAATATAAACAATTAATCGTGCCCGCAGAATACCAAACATCACATTATCGTGTCCCGGGAAGAACGGCGGATCTGCAGATCCTTCAACCAATGCCGGCCAAAGCAAAGGTTTACCGTTAGTTT
>JAUEJL010011267.1:0-10017 GCA_032274825.1 Drosophyllum lusitanicum | reverse complement strand
GTTGGACACGTCTTTGTTTTTTTTAATAGAACTCATCTATTATATTGTCTGTAGAGAAAGTATCAGCAATCTCTCTCAATGTAAAGAACCAAACTGTTTTTAAGATAATCATTACCCATGTTATTAGGAAGCCTGTTTTCATAATTTTTATTGCCGAGATAGCTCTTTCAGTTGCAGTTGAGACCGGAAGAGTTGGTATAAAACGAATAAATCTATCAACCAAAGAATAGACTTATGACTTCCTAGTTTCTTGTAGACCTCTACATCACTCAGAGAGTGTATAAACTGGCGAACGAATAAAATACCATATTACCTTGGAACTATGAAAGACGACGAGAAGCAACAAGTAGAAGAGTAGAACCTTGAAACCCTCAAAACTTAGAAATTAGAATTGCTGCTTCTGGAAATTAGAATGCCCGCTTCCGTTTTATGCAATATTTAGGCCGTTAATTATTAAATTAACTCTAATTAGGGGGCTTAATAAATGTTTGTGGTATTTGAGCTTTTAAAATACTTAAGGATTTTGAGCTCATTAGGGGGGGCCTAGCACCCTTTAGCCCCCCTTGTCTCCGCCCCTGAATCACACAATGACACATGCAGTCTCTTGCGCTTTGCCAGTTCCCAATCGCTCTCACCGGCTCTCTCCACTCTCGCCGTCGCCGGCTCTCTCTTCTTTCGCTAGACCTGACCGGTGAACTGTTGAACCGGAAATTTGCTTCAAATCTTAATGGTTTTCGATCATAGGGTTCATAATCGGAGCATAGAAGTAGTAGAAAGGGTTCGATAGCAGGTTTTGTAAGCGTAAATAGCAGAGTCGTAAGGGTCTTCAAAATGGTAGGCCACATGGGAGACTTCCTCAGTGGTGAAAATAGGACGAGCGGCTGTAGCCATTTCCGATTTGTTGTACAAAGGCAGCGGCGGATGGCCGGTGGGTGTGGCCATGTCCGATCTTAAGGTGCAATTGTGTTGCAGAGTGAAGTAGGAGAGGAGAAAGGTGGGTTTTTAAAGTTTTTATTGGAAAATGAAAGACAGATGGTGAAAAACTTTTATACTTAGGCAATGGGTATGGCACACTAGTACCTGTCATTCATTTAATATAACTTGTAGCTAGAAATAAGAAGTGGCTACAAACAATACTTTTTTTAAATCAATATATTTTGTTTAATTTTTTAAATAATTCTAACGTCATCCGGTTTAACCGGTCCGACCAGTGAACCAGTATGATTGCGGTTCAATATCCAATCCGGTTTTTCAAAACATTGGTTCCAAGTTGATATTGGATGATCGTTGGGATAAGTGAGTAAGGTTTTTAAGGTGTTATTTAAAGGACTCGTTTCGAGTGGAATCTATTCCGATCCAAACCCGTTCCGACCTATTACCCAACCCGATTCAACCCGTCTGTTTTGCCAACTCTAGGTAAAGTATCCCAAACTTTAAGCTAGTTAAAAGAGAAAATACAAAGACAACCATACAAGATTCACAATATCCACATTTACGTTTAATGGTAACAGTAGATATGCATTTAATTTGTAAATTGGAAGACTTAAAACGAAATTTATCATATACTACTTGGTAGGTGTTAGGAAGACAATATACGATTAATTCAAGATCTAATAAAGTAGGGTTTCGAATAAAACTTATTTATTTATTTAAAAAATCCGACTAATCTAATTTGACTAACATAAAACTCAATTGGATTGGCCCGATTGATACCCTAATTAACGTTAAAAACGTCTAAGGGGTGGGAGTTGTCAATGTTAGAATTCATATCAAGACTCAAACATGATATAATGGTTGACAATTATGAATTTCGCAGACATAAGATTTTCTAAACCAAATCTTATCTTGCAGACATGAAATAAGACATAAGACATCTTATATTTTCAAAAATAAACAGCACATAAGTCACTAGAGTGACACCTCATAGGTAAGGTGAGACTCAATATGAGAATTTCTCGCATTGAGTAGCATGATAGTTGTGTGTTTGTTTGTTTGGTTTTTTTTTATTTTTATGTGGTTTGATAAAATACTAATTCAATGTAGCTGGTATGTGATTAAATAAGAAAAAAAATTGACCAGGGTGTGATTTTGAGAAATTCCCTCCCTGACTTTCTCGTGATTTTTCTAAATATATTATTTATTTTTTGGTTTAATTTTTTAAGATGTATTAAACTATATCTCAAATATTAATATGTGTATCCATCTTATAAAAATATTATTGTGTGTATCAAACTTTTAAAAAATATGTTATTGTATGTATTTAACTTAAACTTTTTTTACTTTTTTATGTAATCAAAATATATACAATAACAACAAATTAAAAGTTCAATACATTAAAAGGTAGATACATAGTAATATTTGAGGTATAGTTTATTAGTATTAAACCGTTTATTTTTCAATTCATATTTTCCTTGAGTTGAGTGCTACCGAGTTCCGATAAGAGAAACAAATCAAACGCCATAACTTTCCCTTTTTAAATCATTTTCGTATGAACACCGATACAATCTGCCTTGCTGTTTAGAATCTGAATCACACCTTTGTTGCTACATCCACATAGTGTATCCAAGTTTCTAATCCCATCACAATCACCACACTCCCCCAAATTCAGTCATGAAACCAGAGATCAACCGAGATCCGACTCCAATCACCGCACTTCTGCCCAAGTCAAATCCACCGGAAAATGAACTCCCTGGTACGTCTTCCATCTCCGGCGCTGTATTCAACGTCTCTACCAGCATGATCGGTGCTGGGATCATGTCGATTCCGGCTACCCTCAAGGTTCTCGGTATAATTCCCGGGTTCGTTATGATTCTGATAATGGCGTTCGTGGTGGATGTGACGGTGGAGTTCTTGTTAAGGTACACCAATTACACCGGTGAGGCGAACACCTATGGCGGCGTCATGGCAGAATCGTTCGGGAAGTTTGGTTCCTATGCACTTCAAATCTGTGTCATGATTTCAAACCTTGGAGCCCTCATTATCTACTTGATTATCATTGGTAAGTTCGGATTGAAATTCCTATATTCAGTACTGTACAATATATTCATCTAAAAAAATAAATTAAAATTTGTTTATGTAGGGGATGTGTTATCGGGGGATCAATCCGATGGAGTTCTACATTCAGGGATTTTACAAGAATGCTTTGGATTTCACTGGTGGAATACGCGTGCTTATTCCGTCTTATTCGTCGTCATCTTCGTCATGCTTCCGCTTCTTTTGCTCCCTCGTGTAGGTTGGTACCAATTAAAACCGACATACCCATCGTTAATTTTGACTTTTCCAAGTCAAACTGGCTTACTATATACTCTACTTTGACTATTTTACAGAGTCGTTAGCTCATGCTTCAGCGTTATCGATACTCCTAGCAGTTATCTTCGTCGTTATCATCTCCGGGATGGCAATTTACGCCATGTTAGAAGGCCAAACTCAAGAACTTAGACTCTTTCCGGATTTTTCTAACAGTTTATCCTTCTTCAACCTCTTCACCACCATCCCTGTCATGGCCACCGCTCTTGCCTGCCATGTTACCAGTAAGAATCCACTTTCAAGCTTCCAATATTAATAAAATTTATAAAGCGTATGATCTTGATCTTACTTACTTCCAATATTAATAAAATTTATAAAGCGTATGATCTTGATCTTACTTTCTATTGGCGTATATATAGTTCATCCGGTGCGAGCCGAACTCGAAAATCAATCAGTCATGACATCAGCGGTTCGGATTTCGTTAGTCCTAAGTGTTGTGATCTATTTTGCGGTCGGGTTCGTGGGCTACCTTCTTTTTGGAGATTCGATCATGGCGGATATGCTAGTCAACTTTGACCAAGCTTCTAATGCGCCTGGTGGTTTAATAGTCAATGCGATTGTTAGACTAAGCTATGCGGTGCATCTGATGCTAGTTTTTCCGGTGATCTTTTACACTCTACGGGCTAACATGGATGAAATGATTTTCCCTCGAAAATCACTTCTAGCGACTGATGCTACGAGGTTCGTGTCGCTTACTTGTGTGTTACTTGCGTTCATCTATCTGGTGGCGGTTGCTATCCCGAACATTTGGTACTTCTTTCAGTTTATGGGTTCGACCACTGTTGCTTGCATCGCCTTCGTGTTCCCCGGTGCTATTGTTTTGAGGTAAGAATTCTATACAATCAACATTGTAAATTATACTCGAGTTTTGAGTTATTTGGTTTTGAGGTATTAAAATTATCCTCGTTGCTATTGTTACTTCTGTTCTGAGGTAACAATGCTATACAATCAACATTGTGAATCGATGAATCATGCTCTAACATCGAGATGGCAAATTAGGCGGTTCATTACGAACTAGTGTAGAGAGTAAAGAGTGAAAATATTTGGGTTGTTTGTGTTAGACTATACTTGGGTTTCGGGTAAGAGAGAGAAAAAAAGAAAAAAAATGATGTGGCATTCGGATAAGAGAGAGGAGAAAGATACCCGGTACTCATGGTCTAACAAGAATTTGCGATACACAATAATTATGACATTTTTATCCTTACAAACTCATGATATATCTTTCTTAACCACATATTTAGATGTATTATTGTCAAAACACAAACATTTTATTGTGTATGACAAAACATTATTATATACAAATCATCTTCCGTTAAATTGGGTTAGTCCTTTCCTTTTTTATGATTGTAAGCATTTATACACTTCAGGTCACTCTCTGTCTCTTATTTATTGCTAAGTTTTTGGAATTAGCTCAAATCAACCCATTTGTAAGCAAATATTGATTTGTTTACATGGTATATAAAATGTAACAAAAACTATATGCATGCAAGACCTAATTTCTCTTACAACTAGTGACGGATCCAGAAATTACGGTGACCCCTGCATATAAATCTTTGGATAATACGATCGGTAGCACCAACGATATATATAATGAAATCTTCAAGTATGCAAGCTTTATACTTGGCCCGCGTGTGTTTACATATATAACGAGCCGATGTTTATTGTTTACAGGGATGTTCACGGGATTTCAACCAAGAAAGATCGCATAATGGCGATAATAGTGGTGATTTTCGCGGTCGTGACTAGCATCATTGCCATCTCCACCAATTTGTATAGTTCCTTTGGAAGTAGTTCGTAGTTTTTTTTTTTTTACAAGACTAACATATTATATTCCAAAGAAAGAAATATAAATGCTTATCATTTATCAAACATGATTCGTAGTATCTGCTTGAAATCTCAAGTGTAATTTGCGATCCCATATATTAATTTTGCTAAAATATATACCCGATATTTCCTTTATTCGTATATAGGGTTAAGTATCTGAAAATATATCGAAGTTGTCATATTTTCCTATTGTGTAAAACTAACTTTGAAACTTATCATATAACGTGTTGAAGTTTCAAAATATATCGTTTAGTGTATTGAAAAACTTGTTTGGTAGGTAACAAGTAATTTTCTTTGATTTATTTTTTAATACTAAATTATTATTGAAAACTACCATTTAATGTACCAAACTTTTAAAAATCTACCAATTAGGTATTGAGAAACATGGTGACGTGCTAGACTGCTAGTAACCTACTATCAAAGATCATTATATATTAAATGGTAGATATTGAAATTTCAGTACATTAAATGGTAATTTTCGAAATTGGATACACATAATAACAAAATTTGACAACTTCGATACATTTTCGAAAACTAAAACCTATTAAAAAATAATCTTAAGTTATAACCATTTTAAAAAAAATAGCTACATTTTTTCTGTAATTTACCAATTTAATAAATACTAGCATCGTACTCGCGCAATGCTGTGATGTCGAATAGTTTCTATTTTGCAGCATGTCGCTTTCAAGAATGTAATGACATGTTATTTGTGCGATTCAATGTCACGAAAAAGTTTTCTTCAGCAGCATGCCTGTTTTTTTCAATTTTTTTATTAGCATAAGCTATCTTATTAATTTAAAAATAAATTCTAAAAAACATTAAAATAAGAAAAAATATTTATATTTATGAAAAAAAGATAAGTTAAAAGGTTTTGAAAATTATGTTGATGTGAGTGGATAATTGTATTTGTGTGAGAGAGTGTGTGAGTGAAGGAGTATATTTTGAATAAATAAAAAGTTAAATTAATTAAGAGAGAGTGAAATTGTTAGAGATTGAGTGGATGCGATTAATTTAAATAAAATGAAAGGTCAATATGTTGTTTTGATTAAATTTTAAGAACTCTTAAAATTAAAGAATGGGGAGAGTGTTAAATGGTTTATATAGTAGTATAGATACCTCCTCTAAATTTAGCATTGAACAGTGTACATTTTAAAATTTCATGTGTTAATTGCGAACGGGAAAAAAAGAATAACCATAACTTAATTATTATTCATTCACAGTATTTATATTACGAGAAAAATAACCACGGCTTTTAAGGCTCTGATAAGAATTAAATAATGTGATTTTAGTTTTTAAAAGTAGTAACCTTGTTTCATGTATAAAAAAACAAAACATAATTAAAAAGTAAGTATGGAATTTATAGAAAGTTGATTAAAAAATATAAGTTATGATTGTCATTTTAAAAAACTAAGGTTTATTTTTTTTATTCTTATCATCATTCTTCTTTATATAATAACACCACACAACATTTTATTTGATTACATGTCCTTTCTTCCTTTCGAAAAGAAAATGGAAAACATATCCTCTAATTTCATTAAAACTAGTGGTTACCTTACCCCATGCTTTGCGTTGGAGATTAATTACTTTTTAATTGAGTTTGATTAGATTATTTATCTACTATTTTTTACTAAAAAATCAAAAAAATAATTTTAAACTACTTACATAAAAATGGTAAATTGAATTTAGATATGAAACTTAAAACAACTAAATCGCTTGAATTTTTTATAAGTAATTTAGCTTGCGTGTATCTTCAAACTACGTAAAATATTTAAGCAATGAGATCTCATTTCACTACTAACAAATATGACTTGGATTTTATCGAATGACAAGTACTTGTATAATAAAAGAACTACATAAATTTTACATTAAAAATAAAATCTATACCCTAAGGCCCTATTTTATCCAACATCCAAGGCCTTCATTTTGTATGAAAACATACATGAAAAGAACTCCAAAACTTATTTGGATAATCGGATTATTAGAGAACGGAAGTTGACAAAGATAAGAAGTAGATGTATGATGGAGAAGAACATTTTCTAGATAAAAATGTGTCCTATGTATTTTTGTTGTACAAATTTATTTATTTCATTGGAAGAATTTATGTAATACTTTATATTAGCTTAACAAATAACTATGTAACTTTTTCTATGTTTGTTGATGTGTATTTTTTTCGTCTACTTTTTAAATTTTAACACTTATATTAATATAATGAGTTAGAATATTAGTAAAAAATTTATACAACCTTCTTTTTTTACCCATGTGTTACGACGGGGTTTATAAATATAAATTTTTGTTACTAAAACAAAGTAAATAATTAGATTGATTATCACATCTATGGTCAATAATATAAATATTCATAATAATAAGGAAAACATTTTAAAACTACAAATTAACAAAATAAAAAAGAACTATAAGATTAATTATAGATTTTTAATTAATAGCGAATAGGTAAAATAGTAAAAAAAACATAGAATTAACTATATATTTTGAATTATGAAACAAATAGAACAAATAAAGCATACCAATTACAAAAAAAAAAAAATTCAAAGAGGAAAAAGACTCATTTTAGAGCTACGTAGATTTGAACCTAGATCAAAACTTTAAAAAAGGAAACAAATAGAAACAAATAGCACAAACAAAAAAAATACAAATAACAAAAAGAATTTAAAAAGAATAAACTTATTCTAAACACATATATGTCTCACTTCAAGACATAAACTTAGAAATAATCAATATTTTAAGGTCATATAGGTCTGAACCCAAAACTTAAACTTTATAACCTTAACAACTTATCTTGTTATAATTACCCGTGTGTTTACACGGGTATCTAAACAAGTCTTGTATATTGTAATTGTTACTTTATTTATTGCCATGTTTTACATATAAAATGTTGATTTTATAACACATAAAAACATGAATAATAAATAATATTTAACTAAAAGAGAGGAGAAGAAAATTATGTAAAAAAAAGACTGAAATAAAAGTGTAAAATCAGAAACTGTGAAAGAGAAAATATAATTAAAGAAGAAAGGAAAACTAAAAAAAGGATAGAGTAAAAGAAACCAAAATCATGCTCCTCACGGGATTTGAACACCCAACTTGTCATATTGAAAAAGTGAATGATTTACCAACTCTACTAGACACTGTTTAAATAATTCCTCCCGCTTCGAATTATATATAGTATAAATCTTTTTTTTCCTTGTAAATGTATGAGTATATAATATATATCGAATATATAATAAATAATATTTAACTAAAAGAGAGTAGAAGAAAATTATGTAAAAAAAAAGTCTGAAATAAAAGTGTATATTCAGAAACTTTGAAAGAGAAAAAATAATTAAAGAAGAAAGGAAAACTAAAAAAAGATAGAAAACTGAAAATAATTTGCATTGGAAGTAAAAGAAACCAAAATCATGCTACTCACGGGATTTGAACACCCAACCTGCCATATTGAAAAAGTAAATGATTTACCAACTCTACTAGACTTTGTTTAGATAATTCCTTCCGCTTCGAATTATATATAGTATAAATCTTTTTTTCCTAGAAAATGTATGAGTATATAATATATATCGAATATATTATTGATATGAAGACTGCATTTTTGTCTTATTTTACTCTTAGAAAGACATTTTATTACGCAATTGCGACAAAAAGCTCATGCGACGATAGTGGTATAGGTGTCGGGCCTGCGGGGTGTGAGAGACATAGAGAGTGAGTGAGTGAGAGAGAGAGAGAGAGAGAACGAGAAAGAGAGCACTGACAAGAGATTTTTGGATAATGAGAGATAGATAGTAGATCAAGGTATGAAAGCTGGGAAGGAGTAGGTGATGTTTATTAGGGTTTTTTTAGAGTGGTGATTTATACATAATAATTTTTTCATACTCTGCAAAAAGTGATTGCTTGAACCATTATACCCTTGAATTTTTTGATAAGAATAATAAACAGTGAGTTGGTAGTGGCGTAAATGTCCTAATTGTTTTGTATGATAAAAAGTTGTTGTGCATAAATCAACACCCTTTTTTAGGGTGTTAAAGAAACCGAAAATTGAAGAACCGAACTTACCCCTATTATCGTATTATCCGAAACCAAAGAAACCGATACCGAGCAACACGTGACCCGAAAAACCCAAAAATAAGGATACCCGTTGAGTCACTGGTCAGATTCGGTTGTCTAATTTTACTATCGGCGGGTACCTTCTCTGCCCCGTATATATTTAGTTTATCAAGAAATATATGTTTCATAACAGAAAACTACTAATGTTAATGTTAAGAAAATCTCCATCTCACACCGTGTTTTCTTCCTTCACTCCCCAACTACAATGGATTTTGTAATCATCTTTATTTGAAAACCTTGATCGAACCATTGTGCTACTACATCATCGGCGGCTTTAATAAGACGATGTTTCAAACTTATCGACGAATGCGACTCAAATCCTTTATACTCTTAGTTACATTTTCTAGTATATTTTTAGTATTAGTATTTTTAGTTTGTCGTCACAAAATAACTTTGTTTTCTAATATTTTTTTCTGTACATCAAAACACGTGTTAAAATGCAGGTAACCATAAAACGAACCGTAGATACCTGCTCATTTTCGGTTCAGTTCGTACGGGTTCCCTCCCCGCATGGTTCAGTCTCTGGTATTTAAAATGGGTACCCGGCTAGTACATGTGGTTTAATTTTTACTACCCGCCCTATCCTGTCTCGGGAACACCTTTAGTTTTTTTCTTAAATTTCATATATAATTAATCGTTTAATTTTTTATGCGGTGAAAAATAATTAAGTGACTTAATAAAATTTTCGATGAAATATAGCTGAATACATTCTTCAAAGGAAAATAGACTCTAATTTTTTTATCAAGGATGTTTTTATGTAACACCCGTTTATTA
>JAUEJL010011256.1:0-10017 GCA_032274825.1 Drosophyllum lusitanicum | reverse complement strand
GGCGGTTGCCCGGATAGCCCGCCCCTTAAGACGGCCCTGGATTAGACTTGCATCACAGAAATTATACAACGATCAGATATCGATCCAACATTTATCATAATCGCAAAGTAGAACATGGTAGACCCATTTCGTGCCTCTTAGTCGACAAACATTAAAACGTCTTATACCAAGACTTCCCAACTAATCTCATAATTTATCATTAATTTATCTTAAATCTTAATCTTTTGTTGGTCCCCGACACCACGGTCGGCACATGTCATTCCTCATATTCGTCAACCTACAATGTATTTTATCATAAAAGCATTGCTATACCCTTTTACTAAATCTTTTACGTATTCTGTAACTCTCTACATAAAGACAGATATCATTATTAGAAAGATTTGTTAAAAAAACATAATTTTTCTTATTAGAATTAATAAAATAATCATTTTCTTGGTACAACTAAAAAAAATGGTTTTCATATTCAGCACGAATATTTGGGGAAGGAATAGCTAGCATTTAAAAGATGACAATGATTGATGGGTTTTAATGCTTGTTTTTACTTATTGCATTATAGAAAAGTAATGGGAATCAAATGTATTGGCGTCCATGACATCGTACCCTGAAGAAAATGAAAGGCACATTCGGATTAATTGATCCATAACAACTCCTTTGTTAATGTCAATGAGAGAGGGAGGGAGGGGGCCAAAAACAAGAATTAAGGTCGAGATAAAATAGTTTCTTGTCTTGATTGAAAGAAGTATAATTCGTCGCAACAAAAACACGTGTCTTTCTTTGTCAACTTGTTATCAGATATACACGACGATATTAGAATAAGCAAACGAGTACCGCAAAGTATGAGAATTACTCTACGTACATATCGTATAATGTCTTAGGTTTATACCTAAAGTAGTTAATATTTATCAAATAATTAACAAATGGAGACTCAAAAATATTGATTAAATATTGCATAAATATAAAAAATTTAAGGAGAGGTTGCATCTATATATAAAATAATCGGTTAAAAATTAATGGTAGTATAGTAAAACAGAGATTAGCAGATTATGTTGAATAACTCTCTTATTCAGCAAATGAAATGGAGTACAGTATTTATACACAAACGAAGAAGAAGAATAAAGGAATAACAACTTCTAACAAACTAACCAACTAACTAACTAACTTAGCATTTGAAAGCTAAATAGTTTGACATTTCGTATGATGCTTCTCTGAATGTATTGTGATGACAATGTGTTTTGTCCATTAGCCCCCCCACAAGTTGGCAGTGTGAAAGGATCACATATGCCAAACTTGGATATGCACGCATAATGTAATGAGTTGGTAAGACCTTTTGTAAGTACATCTGCAACTTGTGCCTTTGATGGAACATATGAAGGAAGAATATGTCCACTTTTGATCTTGTCCCTTACAAAATGGCAGTCAATCTCAATGTGTTTCGTGCGAGCGTGATGAACTGGATTTGATGCAAGAGCAATCGTTGAAGCATTATCACAATGAACCTTTATAGGAAGGCCAACCATAAGTTTCAGATCCTTGAGTAGACTAGTAAGCCAGGTGATTTCACATGTGCAGTCTGCTAGTGCTCTATACTCAGCTTCAGTAGACGATCTGGAAACTACAGCTTGCTTCTTTGATTGCCATGAAATAAGATGAGGACCAAGAAAAATACAATATCCAGTGATAGATCTTCTAGATGTAGGACATGAAGCCCAGTCACTATCACAATAAGCTCGAAGTTGTAAAGTAGAAGAGACTGGAAAATGTATTCCTTGACCCGGGCATAACTTGATATAGCGTAGAACCTTGTATAAAGCATGTAGATGATTAGTACGTGGTTCATGGCTATATTGACTTAATGTTTGAGCTGCAAAAGATAGATCAGGTCTTGTGATTGTGAGATAAAGTAGTTTACCCACAAGTGCTCTATATAGAGTTCCATCACTTAAGATTTCACCATCAGTAGCATTAAGTTTAATATTTGGATCAATTGGAATTGAGGAAGGTTTTTCATCCAAGATTCCTGCTGCATGTAGTAATTCCAATGCATATTTTCTTTGTGTCATAAAAAGACCATTTTGATTTCTTAGAAATTCAATTCCTAAGTAATAGTGAATGGTACCTAGATCTTTGATACTGAAAGCTTTGTCCAGTTTTCTCTTAATGCTTGAAATAAGAGAAGAATTGTTTCCAGTGAGTAGAAAATCATCAACATAGATGACTAAAGCCAAAAAATTCCCATCCTTTTGAAACGTGAGTAACGAAGTGTCAGCATAGCTTTGATGAAAACCAAGTCCCAATAGGAAAGTAGTTAGTTTGGTGAACCATTGCCTGTTTGCTTGCTTTAATCCATATAAGGATTTTCTGAGTCGACAAACAGTATTTGGTGGCAGATCTGATTTGTAGCCTTTTGGAACCTGCTTATAAACTTCCTCATTTAGATCACCGTGAAGAAATGCATTGTTTACATCAAGTTGTTCAATTTCCCAATTGTTATGAACAGCTATGGCTAATAAGGCTCTAACAGTGACCATTTTTGCCACAGGTGCAAATGTTTCCTTGTAGTCTACTCCTTCCTTTTGTGTGAAACCCTTTGCCACTAATCTGGATTTGAATCTCTCAATTGTTCCATCAGCATGACACTTGATCTTGTATACCCATTTGCAACCAATGGGTGTTTTGTTTGGTGGCAAAGTAGTTAATTCCCAAGTATTATTACTTTCAAGTGCTGCTATTTCCTTATTCATTGCATCTATCCATCGTTGATCCTTAGAAGCATGTGAGTATGATGGTGGTTCAACCAAATGATTGATGGTGTTGATGAGATGTCTAGTGTGAGGAGTTTGAATATTTGTGTAGTTGATGAATTTGGAGTAGTGGAATTTGTTGATCGAAGACTGAACTGTGTGTTTCAGATTTGAACATTGATAGTCCTTAAATTTGGTGGGAGGTCGAGAGACTCTTTGTGATGTTCTAGTGGGTTGAGGAGTTGGAACAGATGGTGTTGGAGTAGAAGCAGGAGGGGATGTTGATGTATCTGTTTGTGTATGAATTTGTGGATTATTTAGAGAAGGTGATGTGTCTTTATTGGTTGTTGTTGATGTTGACATGTATTCATGGTCATGATAGAGTGGAGTGGGATATGAATCATGAGTCTTTTGTAAAGTGGAGAGATGAGAGGTTTTATGAAATGGGAAAATGGATTCATTGAAGATGACATCTCTACTTATAATGATTTTCTGAGTAGAGATATCATAGAGAATGTATCCTTTTTGAGTCATGGGATATCCAAGTAAAACACAGGGTATGGATCTTGCTGCAAATTTATCAGTGGGGTGAGTGTGTACATAAGCAAGACAGCCTATGACTTTGAGATGATCCAATTTTGGTGGAGAGTTGTAAACACACTCATAGGGACTTTTGTATTTCAAAGGTTTGGATGGGAGTCTATTAATTAGATATGTGGCATTGAGTATGCAATAGCCCCAAAGATGAATAGGAATGTTAGCTTGAAATCTGATTGCTCTTGCAATTTCAAGAAGTTGTTTATGCTTTCTCTCAACTTTAGCATTTTGTTGAGGTGTATATGGACATGAGGTTTGGTGAGTTATGCCATTGTTTTGAAAAAACTCTTGTAAGGAAGAGTTGAGAAATTCTGATCCATTGTCACTTCTCATTGTTTTGATGTTGATTTTGAAGTGATTTTGAATGTAACAATGAAATTGTTTAATTTGTGAAATGGCATGATGTTTGGTTGGTAAAAGATAAGTCCAGGTAGCTCGTGAAAAATCATCAACAAGTGTTAGGAAATACTTACATCCATTCAAAGTTGAATGTTTGTAAGGACCCCATACATCCATGTGAACCAAGTCAAACAAAGAATGAGCATGAGAATCACTTGAAGGAAAAGAAAGAGCATGTTGCTTTGAAAGAGGACAGACAGTACATTCATTAAAACCAAAATTACATTTTATTACAGATGAAATTCCTTGAACATGTTTCAAAACTTGAAATGAAGGGTGACCAAGCCTAGAGTGCCATAGATGAGATTCCTTATCCATAACAGTTGAATTGATGTGATGTGATGAGGATGTTGTTGATGGATGCACTTGCATGTCTTGTTCAATGACACAAAGACCATCACAGAGGGTGCCATGTGCAATCCTCTTGTTGTGGTCCTGAAAGTAGCACGAAATGGGAGTGAATAACACAGATAGAGAGAGATTTGAGCCTAGTTACTAATGGATAAGAGATTGTAGGAGAAGGTGGGAATGAGTAGTACATCATGAAGAATGAGATTTGAAGTAACATTAACAGAACCATATTTCATGACTTTGGTGTTATGACCATTGGGTAACATGACATGAATGGGTGTTGAAAATTCATGAATATCATACATGAGTGAGAGAGAGTTCGAAATGTGGTTAGTTGCACCACTGTAAATGATCCATGCATTCTTTAGATTTGCGATAATAGATGCTATGAATTTATAGATACTAGCAGTAATATGAGGAGTAATAAGTTTGGGAGTACCTTCTGCATTATCACTTGTACCTTGAAGGTGTGAATCTTTGAGAGAGGATTGCTGTAACACTATTAGTACCTGATTAAGTTGATTTTGAAGGTGGTCCATCCTTGCACTCATTCCATCCGTACCCATAGCCATATTAGTACCTATAGATGGAGTGTTGGACGAGATGTGGTCTTGTCCAATAGCCATATTGATTGATTTGTCAAATGTACCTTGCTGTTTATTCAATGGTTTATATTTTCCATGCAATGGATGACCCATTGGATAACCCACAAGTTTATAACATTCATCTTTACTATGCCCTTCCCTTTTGCAGTATTCACAGTAGACACCTTTCTTAAAGCTACTTTTCTTTGTCTGATTTTCAGTTTGTACAGTTGCTTTATTGTACCTCACGTTAGTAGTATTATAATTCCTGTTTGACTGTGCAGCAAGAATAGTGGATAGAGATGTCTTGTTGACATTTCCTTCTCTTTGCTTTTCTTCCTGCCGAATCATTCCATACGCCTTGGCAACTGTGGGAAGGGGTTGTAACAGCAAGATTTGACCTCTAGTGTTTGAATAGCATTCATCTAAACCCATAAGAAACTGGATTAGACGTTTTTTCTGATCTCTCTCACCACTTGCTTTTCCATTTTCACATGTACAATTGCATGTACATAAGTATGGTGCTTCTAGAGCATCAATCTCATCCCAAAAGCCTTTCAACTTATGATAATAGACCTTAATCGAACAATTCATCTGTTTCAATTGAGCAATGTCATTGGATAATTGGTAGATCCTATGACCATCTAACTGTGAATAATGCTCTTGTACTTCATTCCATAGATCAGTTGCAGTGTTGATGAAGGTGAGAGAGTTACTAATTTGATCAGAAATCGTATTCAAAATCCAGGATATTACCATGTCATTGGTGCGATCCCAGAGTATTTTTGCTCTCGACTGAGAATCAGGTTCTTTGAATTCACCAGAGACAATCTTCATTTTGTTCTTAGCATTCAAAGCAATCATCATCGATCTTCTCCATGATCCATAGTTATCAGATCCAGTAAGATTTTTCGAAATGAGAATCATGCCAGGATGATCGTGTTGATGAAGAAATAGCGGATGATCTGGAGAATTGAAATCTTCATCAGAATCTGGAATTGATGGAGTCGCCATGGAAGGATTAGATTTTGGATCTCCTCACAGAGTTACGTGAGGAGCTCTGATACCATATAATGAAACAGAGATTTGTAGAATATGTTGAATAACTCTCTTACTCAACAAATGAAATGAAGTACACTATATATACACAAACAAAGAAGAGGAAGAAACAAACTAACCAACTTCTAACAAACTAACCAACTAACTAAGTAAGTAACTAACTTAGCATTTGAGAGCTAAATGGTTTGACATTTCGTATGGTGTTTGCTTCTCTGAATATATTGTGATGACAGTGTGTTTTGTCCATTATTTCTCCCCGTCTTCCTCTAACTTGAGGTGTTATTGTTTTGAAGAGCTTTTCTTACGAACACACTCGTGTATGTCTTACTCTATTGCATGATCAATAACCAAATATATAGAGATTCTGTATATAAGTAACTTGATCGTTGGCTTTATTTTAAAGATCTACGTACTGCGTCGTTTCTTCATAATCATATATGGAGTTCCTTGCAATTTTGATGGTCGTAGAATTGATGGTCCATCATCGATTGAGTTTCGATGGCTATCCATTAATTAATTAATTAATTAATTTATTTATATAATAAAGTAGCGGTGAACTAATTCTAATTCCTGACAAAAACAAAAGAAAACGTACGTGAGGATTCGAGTGGATGTGAGCAAAATAGGTATGTCTATAAAATATCATGTTAAAACTTTTTTTCTAAATATAAATCTATAAATGTGTAAAAAAAAAAAACTCAATATATTATAATGATATATTAAAAAGCCAATGTTACACTTCTGTTACATGATTAACCACTACATATTACATTATCGTAAAATGATAACACTGTGGTTGTGTCCGGTAACAGGATTATAGGAGGTTATGGGATTCTTGTTTTTATAATCCCAAGCTCTCTATCTTCTGTAATATTTACAAGAATGTTTCATTATGCTCCTTTTGTGTTCCAAATTTTTTCACATACGAAACTCCTTTGTAAATATTAATTGGTATACGTGAATACAAAAAAACTTCATGTATCATAATGGAATATTGAGAAAAGTTCTTTGCGTACAACAACTTTAACCATGTGTTATGTGACAAGATTAGATACCCGTGTGATATACGTGTTAGATTAAAAAACTATATAAATATTAAACATTAATGAAAAGATATTATATAATTCTAAAACGCGAATGAAATAAGAATTTACAAAAATGGCGACAGATGATATAAACATCCAGACCAACGGTAGAAGCATCGACGCAAGAAAGAGGGCAGCCGTGATAGAAAAAATGTGATATCATGATATGAGAATACTTGATTGTATTTCTTGTAAATGTCATCAATCATTATTATTCATTATTGTTACAATTAATAGCAATATAGTCAAGTACTATTAGTTATAGTTAAAAAGAATTTATAATGATTATAAAGTGATATAACTAAGTAACTGGTTATAATGATTCTAAAGGGTAAAAATTTGTAAATTAGGGAGAAATTGAGAATAAATATGTTATCTTAAAGTTTAAGAAAAACATATATGAAAAATTTCTAATAATTTCAATTCAAATTTAAATCAAAATTGAATCCAAATTTGACCGTTCAAAACTTTATCATTAAAACTTTTATATAAACCAATAGATAAATTTGTCTAATAAATTTTATTCAAATTATTATTTTTATTTATATTAAAAGATTTAGCGACTCATGACGGCATGAGTAACGTCGATTCGATGAGTTTTGTTAGTTTTTTTTTTTGAAAAATGATATATCCTTCTACTTCATCCTCCTACACACCACAAGATGACATCTGGAGTTCATTAATTCTCTTTCCTTATCTTCTCAATTGATTTTAATACTTGTATTAATCTTGTGAGTAGAAAAATAAATAAAAGGATAAAAGTAGAGAAATATATGTCCCGTCATCGTTTATGAGTACGTTCTCGTACGTATATATTCTCGAATTTTCAATTTACGCTTTTAGCCCAAAAGCCCACATTAACTAACATTTAGCCCAAAAGCCCACTAACACATTTAACCCTCTTCTCGAATTTCTATTCATTATTTCTAGTTTTTAAATTTGTTGTTCGTTAATGAATACCAGAAAAAAGAACTTTCAAAAATTTGGTATTATGCTTGTAATATGCTCACTAGTGAACTTTAAATTATACGATTTAAAAAGTTTATTAATGTTTTTGATAACTGTTGAGCGTTGATGTGTTCACTAATGAAGACTATATACATAACAAAAAATTGGTAAATCGTACGTAGGTTGTATTCAATAGTGAACATTGTATCTTATTAATAGTAAAGTAAAAGTAAAATTTCAAAATATGGAAAAAAAGTTAATTAGAGAGAGAAAACAATTAATGTGAAAGAGGGAGAAAATATTTATGTTTACTAATTTACCCTTTTGAATTAAATAAAAATATTAATTATAATAAATTTGAACCACAAGATTAAAAATCAATCAATGGCTGAAATTGCTTCTCACACTTCTCGCAAAAAAAATATTTATATATATATGTGTGTGTGTGTGTCTGCGTGCACACTGTGTGCGCGCGTATATAAATCTAATGGTGATAAACATTAATACATTTAAATAAATGCTTATCAATGTAAGTTATTTTATATAACTAATTTTTCAAAATTACTGAGTTAATTTTACTCATGTAAATAAAATATATTTTTAATATCAAAATCATTTAATTGTTTAAGTTGAGTTTATAAAGTTATGATTATCTCTAATTATCATACTTCGTCAATTATAAACTTCTAGCTAACTAAAAGTAAATAAAAATGGATGAAATATTAAAATATCAGTTTAAATATTAATATAAAACTTGACTTGTGTTAAATAATATTAATATCTTACTATGCGAGACATTTAAATATAAAAATCTTTTAGAAGAATGGTATCAAATTTTATTTGAAATTTTAAATAATTCATAAAAATCACGAGTCCATAAATTTGGATAGCTAAATATATAATAAAAGTTTGATATATATTAAAAAGTTTCTCCTTTTTAGATTTCAATATAAACTATTAGGTATAATAGTTGCAATAATAAATATTTTCTCTCTAATTTTGTTTACCAAGTTAAATGAAACCAAAACAAATAAAAATATTAACATAAGTTGGAGAATTATTGTAATGAATACCCTCTTTATAATAGAAAAAACTAACACAATAATGATGTGAGTTATTTGCTTTAATGTATTTGTAAGAACAAAAATATGTTTGTAAGAAAGTTAAATAGTTTGAGTATTTATTTTCCTATTATTTCATCAATAAAAGCTACACATCTATACAAAGGTAAATTATCATTTTTGTATTAATAGGTGAAATAGTTTCATACTATTTTAATGGGACATGTGTTGATTAAGGAACATGTGTTGATTAATGGGACATGTGCAGGGATCAAATGCGAACGTTCACAAACTAGGAGCAGGTCCACGTCATGGAGTCCATGCCCACGCCGTGCAACATATATAGTGCAGGGATCAAATGCGAACGTCGTGGAGTCCATGCACACGTCGTGCAACATATTATTATACAAATTGGTCTAATGGTTTTAGACATATATATATATATATATATATATATATATGTGTGTGTGTGTATTTAGATATATACAGTTACATACATATACATACATATAAGGATGAAGATGATCAAGATGCAGTTGTTTTATATTAGATGCAATGGTTTTATACTAGATGTAGTAGTTTTTCAAATGAGAAATAATTGAATCTCTCAACCAAGATGTAATAGTTGAAGAGGACTTTATGTTTTTTAGCCAAGATGCAATGATTTTAAGTTGGATGCAGTGTTTTTATAAACAAGATGCAGTGTTCCTAGCGTTCCTATTTTAATAATGTTCCTATTGGATTCTCACTATACATATATATATACGGTAGGATTCAAACGAGAACTGTTTTTCGTACGAGAACTGCGAGAACCTATCTTAGCCCTTGATTAAACTTAATAAATTGCTAGGATTTTTTGGCGGCTCATTAATGCTTCATTAATGACTCATTAATGGATCCTTAATGACGCATTAACGAGGGTTATTTCGAGAAAATTAAGCCTCGCAAATTAATATATAGGTAAAAGTTCAAACGAGATATATGGGACATTTATGTTCTAACAACAAAAAGGATTTTTAAACCGAATGCTCAACTCAACTTGTGATATAATAAGGGCCCCTGGCCGGCTACCCCTATGATCTATATGTCATATTGTCACAAGTCTGCGTTGTTTGCATATATATATATATATATATATATATATATATATAGCGGACAGTTAAAACGAGAAATGTTTTAGTACGATAACTGT
>JAUEJL010011245.1:0-10017 GCA_032274825.1 Drosophyllum lusitanicum | reverse complement strand
CATTTCTCTCCATTTCTACACAATTTGAAGAGAAATGAAAATACAAAGGAAAGGGAGAAATGAAAATGGGTGGAGAAACCATTTCTCCTCCCAAAACTATAACCATTTCTCCCAAACAAGATAAACCAATTCTCCCAATTTTTTTTCTTTCTACCAAACACATTATAAATATAATTAATATTTGAAACCAAAAGTAGAGTAAAGTTTTTGGGGTGCTTTGTAGCTTTTGTTAAAGGAATCAAAGCATGCCATGGGGCATGTGATCACATCCATAATTACCATGTAATCCCAGTTTTATATTCACATATTAGCCACCCTTTTAAGGTTAAAATTTTTTTATCACGAAAAGTGTTTTGCATGCCTCTATATGCGGAAACACCTTGGGGATAACTAATGTATAGTAATCATCTTCTTTTATATTTTGTAAAGTTTTATAAATTTTTATCGTATGCTTTTTAATTTAAGAACTTTTAAGTTGTGATTGTAAAAACACACTTAGCGGCTTGTTATCCTGGTGATGAAGAGCTCGTTGTGTTCCTTCGTCGCCTCGTCAATTAGTAGGGTTGTCCGTCATTTGTGACCTCGTCGTCCGTATAACGAGCTCAAGCCTCGTTTTTATTTTCATTTTCATTTTCATTATTATAATTATTATTGTTATTATTTTTTTTAAAAATAAACGTTAAACAAAATTGCAACGCTCAAATATATCAATGATCAAATTACATTAAATCTTTTAATCTTCTAATATAAATAAAAGACTAACTTCAATAAAATTTATTAAGGAATCCTAGCCATTAAATTTAGATAATTGTTTTAATTATCAAATCTTAACCATCTATTATGAAAAAAAAATTAAAATCCAATTATGATTTTTTTTTGTCAAAATTGAATTCAATTTAGACTTTAAAATTAATCAAAATTATTAGAGATAATTTTATGTATGCCCTTCTTAAATTATAAAATATCGTATTTGTCTACTTTAATTTATAAATATCATATTTACCCTTTATAATATGTCAAAAATATCATATTTAACCAAAATTTTAGTTTTATCATTCTAAAATATTATATAATCATTACAAAAGAATTTTTTATAACCAATAAACACTTAATTTTATTGCGTGTAATTGTAACAATAATGATCGATGACCTAAATACAAGAAATACACTCACGTCTCCTTCGAATCATGATACCACATTTCTGACGTCACGTCTACCCTCCCCTCGCACCGATGTTTCTACTGTTGGTTAAATGTTGACGTCATCTGTCATCACTTTTTTAAGTTCTCATTTCATTCGCGTTTTATAATTATTTAATATGTTTTTATTAATATTTAATAATTATTATTTTTTAAATCCACCCATGTATCATACGGACATTTAATCTAGTATAAATAGAAAACATTAGCCTTTAAACATTATCGTTCAGAGGGCATTGCCCCCTTTATCTTACGGCACACCCGTTCATAACACTAAAATCACCAACATTGTGTGTATTAAAATTCGTATTTTATATACTAAACTTATGTATTTTTTTTCTTGTTTATGTAACCAAAGTATATAAAATAGCAATGATTTAAAAGTTTGATATACACGATGGAAACTTTTGATATTCAATACAGAAAATAGCAAAACGTGTAAAGTTGAATACCTTTTGAAGAAGATTACCCTAATATATAAAGGACTTAGCTCTTTCTCTTTAAAGTCTTAACCTCTTTAATTTTAAGTAATTTAAAATTTAAAATTTATCTATTATTTAAACTTAAAAGAAAATCATTAAAAGGAATAATTAGATTTTTAAATTCTATTTTTATAACTAAATATTTTATAATAAAAATATTTAGTTATGTCAAGTCAATACAGATTAAAAAATTAACCTATAAGATATTAATACAAATTAAAAATAAAAATTAAATAATCTCCATAAAAAATCATTTTTAATATTCTTATAATTTAAGTATTAGAAAATATCTATAACTAGAACGTATAAACCTGATAACATGTAACTCAAATTTATAAATTCTTTCGAATTTTTATAAATGACTCATTTAACTAAAATAAAAAATTCAATTTATAATATATTTAACATTATCTCTTTTACTTTACTTAAACTTTTAAAATTTAAGTAATGGAAAATGATCTATATACTCTTAAGAGTATTGAGTGTACCTAAGGCATTTCATGCTTCGCCCCGGCCACATCATCATAACCCACCCATGCTTAAACCTTTGTATTACCTATGCTTTGCACGTTTTAAAATTTTTTAATTAAAAAAACCCTCTCATTTCTCCTCTTTTCTCTCTTTCTCTCTCATCTCTCTCTCCTCTCTCTTCGGTAATGAAATGTCGATGCTTTTGTGTTTTCTTCGGTACCGCCCCATGGGGGTGGTGTTCCGGTTGGTACCGAGCGGCCAAATCAGCATGCCGATCGCATGCTTCTTGTATACCCGATGGTCTAAATATCCGTATAGTTTTTTAAAACACACAAACTTATCAATACACTCTCTTATACCAACACAGTGCCACATTCACATTAGCATAATTTTCAAAATCATGTTATGTTTTCATTATCTTATTTTATAAGTAGAGATTTTTTCTTATTTTATTGTTTTTCAAAAGTTATTTTAAATATTAATATAAGAGTTGATAGAGAAAAGAGAAATAAAATAAATAGAAAAAATGAAAGAAAATGCACATGTTAGAATGAAAATTATACGATGTCATCATAGTGCGTGAATTATATCTCTACTAATCAAACTCAAATAAATTAATATTCTTTGCTTATACCGGTATTTTAAGCGTAATCATGCTGATTAACTAAACCCATATAATACCAGAGGGTTGCAGCTCAACGATATTTGGTGTTGTGGAATGGTGCCCTCTTCTAGAAGATTGTGAGTTCAAGTTCTGTTGCGGATAACGTAGTAGATTTAGAAGTACATTTAGTGAGTGAATGTGTTTATTATTAAAAAAACTAAACCAATATAATCCGTCATTCCGTCGTACTTCCGTAGATTTTTAAACGCATGATTATCGCATGTACAGCTAATTATTATTATTATTATAGTTATTATTATTAATTTTTCACATGATTATCGCATGTACAGCTAATTTTTATTATTTATTATTTATTTCATGGATATTTAACGCGGTTCCTTTGATATGAAACAATTAATTAAAACCCTAATATTTTATTAAGTAAGAAATGATTTTAATTAATATGATATAAATAGAGGAGTAATATATTAAGCAAGATATATAGTGCTTTTGTCGTAGCAGGCTTATTATTATTAATTATTAATTATTAAATTATTAATTAATATTAATATAAAGCGTTGTCGCTCCGCATAGTGGTAAATGACAAAATTAACATTCCATCTTCAATACTCCATTTAGAAACATCTTTATCGATCTACTAAAACTATTAACTATAAATGCAGAATCTCATCGTACGCCTACAACTGAGTTGGCTTCCAATATAATATAATATAATATAATTAAAAAACAAAAGTCTATATAAATCGATAAGATATATGGCTTTAACGTTAATTGTAAAGATAATATTAACAGTAATTTTTCAAAATTATCGATATAGTTAATTTAGTTTTTATTTATCTAACCAGTTAACTAGTTTCTGGTAATTCTTAAATTTAGTACGGACTTGAAAATATTTCAATTTTTGTTTTGAGTTCTTTCAATTGGATCATCAAAAAGACCTTTTTGACCGGACTCGAATTCCTCTCTGATGGCGGTCGTGGGGGTCTGATCAGCCACGTGATCCGTTGTTAGTGGTTTAAATAATTTTTATAGTTATCAAATTTGGGTAATCCATTTGATAAAAATTGAAATCGAATTTTAACTTTTTTTTGTCAAAATTTAATTCAATTTGACTTTGATTTGAAAAAAAATGCATATATATCCTTAAACCTTAAAATATTGTATTTATCCACTCTAATTTACAAATATCATATTTACCTTTATACCATTTCAAACTATCATATTTATTAGTGATAATTTCATATATGACATTCTTAAACACTAAAATATCGTATTTGTCCAGTATAATTTACAAATATCATATTTACCTTTTATAACATTTCAATCTATCATATTTATTAGTGAGAATCTCATATATATCCTTAAACACTAAAAATCTAAAATATTGTATTTCTCCACCATAATTTACAAATAACATATTTACCATTTATAACATCTCAAACTATTATATTCATTAGTGAGAATTTCATATATGTCCTTAAACACTAAAATATTGTATTTATCCACCATAATTTACAAATATCATATTAATACTTTATAATATTTTAAAATATCATATTTATTAGAAATAATTTCATATATCTCCTTATAACATTTCAAAATCTCATACTTATCCCTAATTGTCATAATAATGATTTATGACTTTTACAATAAATATAATCACGTCTTTTCAATTAATGATACTTTTTTTTTCTGCCGTTACCTTTGCCCTCCTCTTGGGTCTAAGTTTTTCACCGCTGGTCTAGTTGTTGACACCGTCTATTACCATTTTTAAGTTCTCATTTCTTTCTCGTTTTATAATTACTCAATATCTTTTTGTTAATGTTTATCAATTTTTTAAACTAATGACTATTTTACCCTTTTCTCACATATCACATTCAGTCTTTATACTTTAAGTTTGCTGCATTAGTGGTCCTTTATAGAATATTTTTTAGTTTCATTATTTTTAATTAATTAACTTTAGTTTTAATATATTTTATGTGTTGTTAGTATTATTATATAATTAAATTTATAAATTGATAAAAATATATTTGTGTTTTATTTTTATCCAAATTCATATTAATTATTTAAAGTTCTAAAACTTATTTTATTATTTTTTAAATTACTATTGTTGTTATTAATATTATTATTATTTAATATCCTATAACCATTTTATTGTTATTAGTAAAATTAAAAGATGGTCACGCTTATCAGCATTGGGTTTATTATGGTCTGAAATAAGGATTTTTTTAGTTTTTATTACTTTTAATTAATTAACTTTAGTTTTAAATTTTTTTAAGACTTATTAGTATTATTATATAAAATAAATTCGGGTTTGGGTTGACTGATTAACCCAGATAAAGATTTTATTAACCTTTGATTTCATAATGTTATTATTTAGGTCGCTTACATTAACTTTTTCTACCGATTTGAATCACAAACCCATGTCTGGCTCACGCATATACTAGTCGAGTCATTTACAAACTTACGTATTATATATAATCATTATAATATACATATGAAGGGCTGTGATTATCTGTTTCATGTGTGGTTAGAAATTTGATAAAAAAATCCATACAAACATTTCCATCTTGTGAATGCAACCACCAATTCACCATCTTTTGAAATATTTTAGGACTGTTTTTTATTTTATTTTATATAAACACCGATTCATGATCAATTACCAAACCATAGATCAAAAATTCGATTTTGTGAATGCAATTGTTACAACTTATAAATAGTTTATTTGATAAAAATATTTATACAAACATTTCGAAGACTTAATTATAAAGAGTACACATGGTTGATGCAAAAACTTAAATCTATAATTAAATTCAAAAAATAAAAAGTCAAAAAAATATTTAGTTTATAAGTATCCCGAATAACACGTCTAACCAAATCCTATTAACTCCAAACAGGATCAATAATAATATTAATAAAAATAATAATAATTGATAAACAAAACTATCAATAATACATTTAAAATAAAAATAAATATTCAAGAACTTTTAATATTTATAAAAAATTTAGATAAAAACAAAACACAAATATAATATTTCAGTTTACTAATTTATTTTATATAATAATACTAACAAGATTTTTAAAAATATTAATTAAAACTAAAGTTAATTAATTAAAAGTAATAAAAACTAAAAGTACTACCTAAAGGACCATTAATGGAACAAACTTAAAGCATAAGGACTGAATGTGATATGTGAAAAAAGGGTAAAATAATCATTATAAAAAACTTAACATTGTCTTTGTTATGTTTAACGGTCAAAGGACTGTTTTGTTACAAAACTTAAACCAAATAACCATTAGTGTAATTTAAAAATTAAAGAACGAAACCTGAAACTTTATGCAAACCACAAGGACAGAATTTGTAATTTACTCTAATAATAATAATATTAATAATAATAATAATAATAACAACAACAATAATAATATAAATAATAATAAAATAATAACATAATATAATATTACCTTATTATAATAATAAAACAATAATATTAATAATGATATTTATAATAACAACTTTAATTCTTAACGAATAATAAGAATAATAATAAAAAATGCTTTCAGAAAAAGAATAATAATAAATATAACTATAAAAATATAACAATAATAATAATAAAACAAATAATAAATTAACAAATAATGATGATTTTTGTTAGTTGATAATAATAATTACCAAATAATGATAGTAATAAATAATAATACTTATTGATATTATTATTAATATTATTATAGTAAATTATAAATAATAGTACTAAATAACAATAATAAGAAAAAGAAAATAATGATGATTATAGTAAGTGTGGTACTATTTAGACCCCCTCCTCTCACATACTAGACATATCACATCAATCAATTACAGTTTCTAATACAGGTCATATACTCACATAATCACAATGATGATGATAATATAAATTATTATTTTAAAATAATCTAATTTAAATATATTTTAGAGGAAAGTTCATAGAATAGTAACAAGTTTGAAAACTATTCAATTAAGGTTATTCGTCCCTTTATTTCACATTGTAAAATTTTCTATTCTGTGAAATGAACCTTATATTTTTATAACAAAATATAGTTTTTGTTTGATGTTTTCTACTTCTATTGCATTTTAAACATTTGTTATATTTGTTATTATTGTGACTTAATTTATGACTTTGTTGGATTTTTTCTACATCTATTTCATTTTAAACATCTGTTATATTTGTTATTATTTTAACTTAATTTATGACTTTTTTTCATAGTATATTTAACGACATAATATATATGTTACTAGGAATACCTAATATAAATGTTACACGTTCACACACATTTTAAATAAAGGTATTTTAATTGTTTCGTATTCAAACCTTCTCATTGGCCTTCAAAAGAAAAAAGTATTTACACTTTCTTCTTCATTTGAGATATTATTGAGTGTGCACCACTGATGATTTTAGGTTTATATAGTATTTCCCTTTATCATATGACATTTCCTTTTATTTTATTTTACTTTTAAACATTTAAGTTTCAATTTAGTCCCTTTTAAAGAATTTGATAAATTTATATATAGGAGATGGTTCAAACGAGAAGTGTTTTTCGTACGAGAACTACGAGAATTATTTCTGGCTAATCATTTAATTTCCTGTCTTTTTTATTTATTTTAAATGGGAAAGAGTAGTATGGACATTTTTACATTACCCCATATTTTCTAAAACTAATATATCTCTCAAATGGAAAGGTGTTAAATTACGAAAATTATACCAAATTAACGAGAAAATTGTGCTCTTTAATTTGAGACCGATCTTGCTATATTTTTTCGAGAAAAAAAAATTCACGTTTGCTGGAGTTTTTTTTACACAGCTCTCGACATATGCACATGTGCATATCTACATCTGTGCTGAAAAAACTAGGTGAATCTGTTCATTTGCACAAGTGCATATATTTGCACATGTGCAAATGTCGACTGTGCATTAAAAAAACCACACAGCAAATACAAACAAACATTTTGAAAAAATATAGCTAGATCAGTCTCAAATTAAAGAGCATAATTTTCTCGTTAATTTGATATAATTTTCGTAATTTAATACCTTTCCATTTGACGGATATATTAGTTTAAAAAAAGTTGGGGTAATGTAAAAATATCCAAATTGCCCTTAATTAATTAAGGATAGATTTGATTAGTTTAAAGTTATCCATTAACAACTCTTTAATCTGGACCCTCTTTTTGATCAACGGTTATAATTGTTTCTCGCAGTTCTCGTACGAAAAACAGTTCTCGTTTGAACCGTCCCCTATATATATATATATATTTATATACACACACACGAAAAATAATATATCCTTCTATTATTTCTTCGTAGTTCATTCTCCTACAAATTACAAAATTATATACGGAATCCACTAATTCTCTTTTCATTGATTTTGACACTTGTAATACTCTTGTGAGTAGGGGGATAAGTATGAGAAAATAGTATAAGGATATATGACCTCTCTATACACGCATCCGGACTTTGATCAAGTTTTCAAAAAGGAGACTGAAAGTTGGTGAAAACAATCCAAAGTTACATAAAACTCATGATCCATTTTATAACTTGAATTCTAAGAAAATATATATAGCATCTACTTGAAATTCAAAGAAAAGACATCCAAAGTTACATAAAACTCATGGTCTTATAGTAGAACTAACTCAATTTAACTCTCTGAACTATTGAGTATTCGTTGTAATACGTCAAAATGACAATTTAACCCAACATAACTTTTTTTTAAGTATCGTACATCGACCTATAAAAAGCTTCCAGTTAAAATATAACTTTCGTGAATTATCGATATCGAAATATGTTTTCTTTTATGTAACAAAACTCACACATCCACTAATCTACTTCTCAATATACACCTCATCCACAAGGGACTTGAACCTAAAAACTTGGACAACACATGCTTAAAAACCTGGTACCTCTAAGTTAAATCCCTTTTATCATTGTCAAAATATAACTTTTGTGAATTATCGACGTTGAGATATAAAATTTAGTTGGACTCAAATATTTTTGAGTAAATGACTAAAGGTTAACTTAACATATAGTTCATGTGTAAAAATTTAAAAGTATTAAATAAAATAATGGTTACGAATAATACTCGTTTTAATTATTAAAGTAAATAATTAGTAAAATAAGTTGTAAATCGGATAAGAAAAGAACCACCAACTATCAAAGTGGGATATCTTATTTTATTGTTTGAAACATGAAGCAGTAAAGCAGAGGTAAAAAGTGGTGAGAAACCTTTAATTTGGGCAGCAATCAAGGAAGGAGCAGACACCAATCATCCAACAAAATTTAAGAGAAGCAAACTTGCATTAGCAAAGTGGAGGAAAAAAAAAAGTTTTAGTTCATTAAAATATATTTAAATTGTTATGTTTTTTTATTGTGTGTATCATAATTTAAAATTTTCTATTTTGTGTATCGAACATTTAATTTGTCACTATTGTGCGTATTAAACTTTCTATCGTATGTACTAAACTTATACATTTTTTTCATTTTTATGTTACCAAAATACATACAATAGCAACAAATTAAAAGTTTGATACACACAATAGAAACTTTTAAAATTTGATACGTACAATAACAAAACGTGACAAATATAATACATTTTGGTGAACTAAACCCTAAAAAAAATCCTTGTTTAAAACTTCTAAGTGTCAAAAACCCATTTAAAGACTTGAATTAGATAAGTGTTGTTGTTACCCATTAATTACTCTCCATGTTGTTAAAACCAATCACTCAAACGAATTAAAGTAAAAGAAACAATCGTCAGGACATTACATGAGCCGACGTGATAATATTCTCAGATTTAGGGGTATTAATGGTTTTCTAGTTAAATTCGTGCTCAAATGGTCCCGAATACGTGAAGAAACGATAAGAATTGATAAAATGAACATAAATGATGAAAAGATCGATTTTTATGAAACAGGGAAGCTAGTCTCTCGACTGGATGTTTATGGGCATGGTCATGCGCATAAATATCAAGGCTTGTAATTTAGTAAGCGCATGAGCATGGTTGTGTATTTTTATAAAGTGTGTCCGTTTTGCATGTGCAAAGGGACACACCTAGGCCATGCCATGTGATTTTAAGTTAACGAAGCACAGCCGTGCTGAAGCCTAAGGGGGTGTTTGGTTGGAAGGAATTTGTGGGAATTTGTGGGAATTGGAATCCAATTTCAACAAATTCATGTGTTTGGTTGGAAAGTTTGGAAGGAATTGGAATTGGGAAGATG
>JAUEJL010011234.1:0-10017 GCA_032274825.1 Drosophyllum lusitanicum | reverse complement strand
TTTAATGTGTTAGAATTAATATATGATGACTTTCATGTGTTAATTAAATGATTTGGTAACTTAATCAATCATTAAAGGTTAGATCTTGATAGATACGAACTTAATTATGCTTAATTGTGTAGTTAATTGATTTAATGACCAATGAATTAGTTAATTGCATAATTAGAAAAGTTGGATACTCGGATCAAGAGTCTAACAATATAGGAATCGGTATAGTGTCAATTAATTGTTAAATGCATCAATTTAATTAATAAAATCAACTTGAAAAGGGTGGAATCAAGTCTAGGGAGGGAAAGTCTTTTAATTGATAGTTAAATCCATAAAAATCTTTGCTTTTGGCTATTTGTGATTGCTTTTGAGTATTTAGTAGTGTTAGGAACCATTTAGATTAATAAAGTTTGAATCTTGCATCAAAATTCCCTTTAATTTAGTATTTAATTGCTTTAATTAGTTTAATTGTCTTTATTTGGTTTAATTAGTTTATTTAGTTAATTCTATATTAATTTAATAAAATCAGTTTAGCTCCCGTTCCCCAAGAGTTCGACACCCGACTTACTAACTATAATACGAAACGATTAGGTTCACTTGCCTATTCGTGCAGTTTTTGGTAAATAATTCGGTAAAATATAAATTTAAAACTAGTACGTAAAATGCACATCAGCTACAAGTCGAATTCGAAAACCATGGGTTGTATTTGATTCAAAGGTGAATGATAGAGGCAGGGTGTTTATATGTTAGTTAAACCGAAATAAATATCACAACCGCAACTATCATCTTGGTGGTCCACTTGTTTCTATAAGGGAGTTCAACAGATCAAATTCTAGAGGCTTCAATCAAGGATTGACGAGAGAGTTGTTTCAGAAAACGGTCACGAATAAAATCGGTTAAACCGTGTATATTAAAACCAAAGGTTCGCATCCTCATGAAACCCGAGGAGGGAAAATCCCTTTTGGAAGAGAAATATCACTACCGCGTCATGGGTCTATAGAAGCTCGAATGGCACAGTTAGGAATATTATGGCAAAATAAATTTTTATAGTAATAAAATATGATATCAAAAGTCCCAAGATTATATATGAAACGAAAACAAGAAACAAAAACAAATTAATGATCGACAATAATTAAGTAATATTGTAAAACTATATCTCATGGAGTTCAAACTTGCATGATTCACTTGGACTGCTCGAGATACTTGTTCTTTTCTTCATCGGTCATGAAGGCTGTTACCGGAAAAGACTTCCCTACCCCCACCGGGATCTTGAAGTAAATTTTTGAACTTGTTTCATTTTCCATACTCATCTCAACAATTGGTACCCACAGCAGTAATTGTTTGCTTTTAACCCCAGTCATTTTCTTCATTTTACATTTTTCAATATAAGCCGTAACTTCTATAGCATAACTAACTCGTGTATTAGTCGCCTCAAAGAAGTGCTCATATGGTGCCTTTTGTTTCATCCAAACGAAGCCTGTCTCTCGAACCCGCCCACACTCTACGAGATCTTTGAGCGGGAGAACGCCTCTCGGGAAACCGAGCTCGTCTAGGAGCTCAATGGAATGGCGATAACACTCTTCGGCTCCATACACAATCTCAGCCCCGGTTCTATCATCTGCCATTCTTTTCTTCAACTTTTTAGTAAATGAGTTTTTGAGTAGAATGTTTTCGGAGTGAAGGAGAATTGGGTTTTATAGACCAAAAGAGTTTGGTTTGGTAGGCAGGGGTTGGGGTTAAATGAATGGGGTTTGGTTGGAAGAGTGGTTCACCTAATTATGGTACGGTTCGCGGGTGGTGAGCCACCTACATTTACGTTTTAGACCCATGGTGTTTGAATCACTATTTTTAGGTTTTTGATCATTTGACCAAGATATTGACTAATAATAAACACGAAAAAACAAATTAAAAAAATTTGGTCGACATTCTTTTGTTGTATATTTGTTTTGTATATTTGTTTTAGGATTTAGTTTATCGAAATCAAAATTTATTTAACTCGTCACATTTTGCTATTATGTGTATCGAACTTTAGAAGTTTCTATTATAAGTATCGAACATTTAATTTGTCGCAATTGTATGTATTAAACTTTATATTGTATGTACTAAACTTATATTTTTTTCCTTTTTTGTGTATCCAAAATAAATACAATAGCAAAAAATTAAAAGTTTGGTACACACAATATAAACTTTTAAAGTTCGATACACACAATAGCAAAACATGACAAGTTAGATACATTTTGGTAACCTAAACCCATTATATTATTATCTGTCGACATTATTACATTCGAGATTATTCTATTTTTGTATTTTTTTTCTCGATAATGCGAGATTTCTTCATATATGGTGGTCTTGTTGGGATCTATCATTTTAAGACTTTTTTTTGTCATACCTTGTCATTATCTATATAATCAACTTGTTAGATCCAATCACTAGTATTTATTTCGTATACATCAAAATCTTTTTCGTTTTTGGGTATAACTTATGATAAAGGCTAAAGTGTTGTTTGTTAAAACCGAATAATTAAACAGTGAATGATTTCATGTCCTGAATTATTCAAATCTCTGTATGAAAGTGCTTCTGAATGTGAAGTATTGTTTGATAAGGGTTCTGAATAAACAGTCTAAATAATGCAAATTATTATCTTAATCTTAATAGTGATTTATTATATTATAATATATGATTATTTAACAAGGTAACGTTTGAAAGAATAGGTATTAGGGTAAAATACTTTGGGTTTAATGATACAAAATGTACTTTAAGATGAAATGATACAACATCGTTCTTCTATTACATTCAGCACGATCTTCATTTAAGGACGATAATTAAACACGTTGAATGTTGAACGATCCATGATTTAGCATTCAACGCTGAATGATTTCATTCAACAACAAACAAAAAATCACTAAAGCTTTCTATACTTTTAAATTAAGTAAATAGGACCCTTTCACCTCAATTAAAAAATGGAACTACACCGTCGCTACTTTTTCTAATAATCTGATAAATTATTGAAAAATCTTAAGTATCACTAAAAGGTGGTTCAATCTTTTTTAATGATTAAATACAAAGATATAATACTCTCTCCGTCTCAAAATTATTGCACTGACAAAAAACATAGATTTGAAAATAGTGCAATTGATGCAAAGTTTAATTAACAAAAATATCATTTTTAGCCTTACATTTAATATTATTTGACTTATAAAAAAAATATAATAATGATAACTAATTAAGGTGAAATAGGAAAAATAGCAATTGATGACAATCTTTTTTTAAAGTAAGCAATTATTTTATAACAAACTAAAATAATATACTTGATGTGATATTGAGTTATACTAACTTTAGATTAAGTTATACTAACTTTTGGGTCGATAAGAATGTCTTAGGTTATCATCTTGAGTCCAACGGTCCACGAAACTAAAAAGTGATTTCAATTGGGCTTACTTGGGCATCACTTGTGTTTAACGGGGCGGGGGATTCCCCACTGTCGAAGTCATAACTCAAAATGCGTTTAATGGTCCAATGCTTATTGTTTATTTCATTGTTTGTTCTTTCATTACAAATAAATGAAATGATATACATAGGGATGGTAAAAAAAATCGAAACCCATATAAAAGGGGCGAGAACGGGGATAATAGACGGGGCGGGGATTGGGAAAACCCGATTATTTAAACGGGGATGGGAACGGAGACGGGTTTGATGATCCCCGCCCCGATTACCCGATACCCAATTATAATTTAATATTAATTATATATATATATATATTAATATGCATAAATTAAATTTTAAATAGAAAATATACAATTCTTTATACACTTTCATATAACCTAATTTTAATCATTGTCTTTATTTGAATTGTTTGGTTTTGATACTTTGAATACATTTAGATTCTTTAAGACTTTAACTTGGGTTCATATATGTTTGTATTTGATAATGTTGTATAATTTAGTATAATCATTTTCTAAAACTCGTGGTAAAATCCTAATGGTGACGATCCCCGTAGTAAAAAATCACAGTTTTGCTTTAACGGGTATCTCCGCGGTGAAAATTACCCATTTAATTACATGTTTTATATTAAATGGGGATACCCGTTTCCCCCGGTTACCCGACGGGGATCCCAGTTTAAATCCTCGCTGCTTTTTAAGTAGGGACGGGGATGGTTTTCTAAACGGGAACGGGAGGATCAATCCCCGCACTGAATCCGCACCGTTGGCGTTCCTAGATATATCACTTGTGAACTAAATATACACTATTTGCATTTTATGTATCATATCAACATATGTTTGTAGATTATATAACAACAAAGTTCAAGTATTGATTTTACCAAAATTTGCCTTACGCTTTGAATATAATCAACCCCAAATGATGTTGTCAAGAGTATAACAATGCAATACTTAACCTAAACCTAGCCTTGGTTATTCAGTTAACATATATTCATAGTTGTTAAACCCGGACGAGTCATGAATTGACTCGTACGAGTCTAGTCATATTACATTAGATATGAGGTGACTCGGTAGATGACTAGTTAGACCTCCTGACTCGGTTAATGACTCGCGTTTTTTAGGTGATTCTGTCCGAGTAGAGTCAAAACAGAACTTGGCCGAGTCGAAGGGAGACACAAATGTCTGTTGGTTTTCCATTTCTAGTGACTGTTCCTTCGATCCCCTCCCAAATTATACCCAGTTTAAGAATCATTTGATGAAAAACTACAAAAAGTACAAATATTTGAACCTTTTTTGGTGTAAATTTGATATTGACTTCTAAAGAAGATTTTGTTAGCTCAGACTCGCTTTCTTTATCTTCAACAGAGGCATAATTGTTTGAAAGAACTTTAGAAGAGATTTGTCTTTTGTCTCCGCTGCACATTTGTATTTGGCAGCTACCTCTCTCTCCATCACCGACTGCCATTTCGTTTCTCTCTCTCTCTCTCACACACACACTTAGAGCCTTAGAGGTAATTAATTTTGATTTGTTAAAAGAGTATATTTGGCAGACGTGTTTGGACTCTAACAGTCCAAGTATTAACTCAAGCTTTTAATTAATTTTCAACTATTATGTGCATTTACCTAAGTGAAAAATATTTACATGTTTTCTACTATTTATGATGGATGGAAGCATATTTTGGTAGTTTAGTTTTAGTTACTAGATTCAAAGTTTAGTTACTACTTAGATTTAAATATTGTAAGTTTGTAATTAAAGTCTAAAATAGAGATTCATTTTTATATAATTTAAAATAGTGTTAATGTTAGCCGATAAGTGTCATATTAAAAATTAACTTATTAACATATATTATATTGTTACATAATGTACATATATATTTGGTATATAATTTTTAGTGACATGACTCTTGGGAGTCGAGTCATGAGTCAAAATTTAGGATTTCAAGTCACGAGTCGACAATTATGCATATATTTAACGTCATCAATTTAAACAAACCAAACTCTGTAATCTTTCAATAGTCAACCTTATTACTCGTAGAAAAAGTTATCTCCGTTTCATTCATGTGCTAGAATTCTTCTCAACTTATTAACAATTGCAATTAATGGGTCATGAATCCTGAAACTTTGTGTAGTAAATAAGTGAGCCGAGTTGGCTAATATACGATTAGTTGGAGTCGTGTTAAATACTTAACCCAGAGAAAGTGGTTGTTGATTCATAATTCTGGGTTATGAAACTAACAAATAGATTTTAAGGACTAAAATAATCAAATTTGGACAATGATTTCACATGATGATTAGATAGAAAATTCAAGGAACTTTACACCAATATATTGATCGTATGAGACAAAATCTTAAACCTTATGTTTAATGTAACGAACATTGTAATTTTTACTATTTCATTTAAGTTACTTGCAAATGTTGGCATACATGGCATTTCGCCAATAGATAAATTAAGTTTATAAATAACAAAATTTTCGATCAAATCATAACCCTTAATCCTCAAACCTTTAAACCGATTACACTTTTCTCACCTCTAGTTATTGCCACCACTATCAGGTATCCATCGTTAGTCTCACCTCCCAAAGTCCTTATTTTTGCAAATGTCAAATTGCTACACATGTCGATTTAAACCTTACTAATTTAAACGGACCACTCATCCTTGTCACAAGACGCCAAATATATAAATCGTAACTAGTTTTAGTAAACACACACAAAACCAGCTTGATTCAAACCAATCCAAATCTTAATATAAAGAAATAAAAAAACTGTAACTTAACTAAATTATAAAGGGGTTTGCTAGCAGTTTTTTCAATAAGCTAGTTCTCCACTCCTCTGAAACAAAGTGTTTATATTTAGTGTTCAAATATGTGTTTAGTGTTCAAATATGTGTTTAGCATTCATTACATCCTTTGGTGTTGCAACAAGTTGAGGCACAATGATCTTGGTGTCGCAAGATCAAACTTTAAGTATAGCATATAATACAAGATCAAAACCGAACTAAATTGAATTATGCTCATCTCTACATGGTTCATCCGAGATGTTTCTTAGTGGAGCTATGTAAATGGATATGATAGAATTATGTGAGTCTGGTGTGTTTCTATTATATAATAATAGTAATAATTAATAATTAGTAGCAAAATAAAAATCAAACAATAAGAAATTTCAATTTTGTTACATAAAAAATATATACATTTAAAGAATTCCTTGCATTTTCATTCGGTTTGTCCAAATTGTAGACGAAAGCAGTTTGCTTGCACTCCGTATAAAGTTAGAAGCGGAAGTCCTTTCAAGTTTTCTGTGCTTCTTCGCAACTCTCACTGCAGCAAAAATTCAATTTACTAGTTTTCACTAGATCTCCAGATCAATTCAACAATGTCTACAACCGATGAACGGACGGAATTACAGAACGGCGATGCCAAGCCAGAACCAGTTTCCAACCTTAATCTGCCAGAAGGCACCGCGATCCAGTCAACTGATAACGATGAGGGTGATTCATCCGAGCTTCACCCACCGATCCAATTGTACGAGGATGATATTGCTCATGAGCATGTAGATCCGAAACCCGAAGAAGAAGTAGCCGAAAAAGAAACGCCAATCAAGCCAAAAAACAATTCGCAGCTTCAGAAAGACGAAGGAAGCCGTACTTTCACGATGAGAGAATTGCTGAATGAATTGAAGAATGGCGACGGCAATGAAGATTCTGAAGAAGCCGCTGCTACTGAGCCTCGTCACAGGTTAGAATTTTTCTCCTAATTTGATTTTTATTTTTCGAATTGTTATTATGCCGAGACTAGAATAAGACGTAATGAAGTTTGAAGACCAAATTTCTTATTGACTATAAGTAAATGGTTCTGTTTTAGCAGCTGTCCCTGATGATATGCACGCTAGGGCTCTCTTAGCTGTATGAGCAGGGTTTATTCTAAAAGATGGGTTAGGTTTTGGTTTGTGGCAAAACTGCAATTAACAGATTCAGGAGCCAAATATCTGATTGATGGAAGAGCGTACACTGTTTTAGGTAGGTTAGTGTGGTGTTTGCGAGTAATGAAAGGCCAATACTTGGTTTCAATATCATTCGTAATATATATGATGTTGTTCAGTCTATCACCCATGGATCGTTCTTAATCATTAAGATCTCCAAATTTAGCCTGAACTTATATTGTCGGAGCACTAGTCCATGTACACCAACAGATTTGTTCTTTTTGGATACACAATGCTATGGGTTTTGTGGAAATTGGTATCGTGCCTCTCGTTTAGTAGGAAGAACTATGCTAATAGCAGATTTGAATTATGTTAATTTTGTGTGGTAGTGCCTATCCAGTATCCAATACGCCTGTACTACATGACTTTGGGTATGAAAGATTATAATAATGTTAGGAAGCCATAAGCTGCTTAAAGATCTAGCATGGTGGTTGAAATCAAACTCTGGAAGTCGCAGAGTTAGAACTTAGAAAGGCCTCAAAAGTTACTCTTAATTTGCAGACACTAACAATCTCTATCTCTTGCCACTAAACTATCATGGGCTGTGGTGCTACCATGAAATTCCCAATCATGCAGGATACCCATCACATCAGTTCAATTTATAATGATTTTCACAGCATGTGAATAAGTAGATTTACACATTTTATATAGAAAACTCATCTTTTAGTACTTATAGCTTGTGTGTTGTGCGTAAAAGATTTGTATCATAGTTGTCATACCTTTGTTGTATGTATGAAACCTGTTTTCCTTTTATATTTATTGTAGTTGTCATAAGGCAATTTCCAACTTGTATCATTTTCCAGTTCAATATGTACAACAGGTAGATAACATAAACTTGCATGGTTGCTTTCACTATCAGAATTCAGATTAATGTTCAGTCTTGAGTAAAAAGTTCTCTTAATATATTCACGGTTTCTTTTGTCATCTGTTTGAACTTTTGTAGTCAAGAAAACACACAGCAACAAACAGAAAAAAATAGTGCTGCCATGGAGTTGATCAATAGTATTACCAGTTCTGACGAGGAAGGTCGGTCAAGACAGCGCATTCTTACCTTCGCAGCAAAAAGGTAGCTGCATTTTTTCATACTTAATGCTTATATCATAACCTAGTACATATAAACTTGTACCCTAGGCTTAATTATATTCAATCTTGAGCTCTGCAACTTCTATATTTTCTTAAATCAAAGACACTTCGCATAACTCTTATAGTATGAACTTAAATATTATAAATAAGTAGAAACTGTTTTGATGATTCTTATATAATGTAAAAAGGAAAAAAAAGAAAATGTGGATGCATGCTTAGGGTGTAATGTAGGGATGAGATAGTTGTTGGGTTTGTTTGGCATGGGCCTATCGCCTATGTTTTTATGATATAAAAGGGATCCATAATCCACATACCAAGGTCTAACAGGAAATTTTCTTTGAGTTCTGATGTTTACCGTGCCTTTAGGCTGCCTACTTATTAGTAACTTGCTCGTGTTCTTTTTTTTTTCTTCAGGTATGCAAGTGCAATAGAGAGAAATCCAGATGATTATGACGCACTTTATAACTGGGCCCTAGTTCTCCAGGTAACTTGTGTACCCATGTAACCAAGTAATGTCCATAGTAGTGTATAGATACATGTTGTAAGCATCCAGTTATAGCTTTACTAGTAAAAGTTACTTAGTATCATGCATTCCTTGCAATATTAGATCATCTGTCCCTCAATGTCCTCTTCTGATCAACAGGATACTAAGCTACTAACTACTAAATACAATATTCACGTACATCTCTTTTAGCTCTCTAGCTCGATACTCATGCTATTGCAATATTTCTTGTAGTCAAATTAGTTATTACTCTCTCATGGCATTTTTTAAAATTTGTTTATTTTAGAAAATAGTAGGTCCTTGTACTCAAAAGAAAATTTGAAACTCTTCAGTGAGACGGTGAGTAATTGTGATAGAAACAAAGTGCTATTAGTTTTAAATTGTGGTTGCTACGTATGGGGAAACTAAAATAGTAAAATGTGTTATTACCATCTGATCTATAATTATTAATGCAGTATATTAAACCATTTCTTAGCTTTTGCTTCTTTTTTTTCCAGGAAAGTGCAGATAATGTTAACTCTGATACTAGTTCTCCATCTAAAGATGCTTTGCTTGAAGAGGCTTGCAAAAAGTATGATGAGGCTACCCGTTTAAACCCTACACTTCATGATGTATGCATCTCAATCCCTATAGAGTATTAGACTGATCATGACATCTGGGGCATCAAAATTTAGTTGCATGACATTTGTGCACTGATAAAGTGATTGGGTATATTCATGTTGTCTAATTGCAGGCTTATTATAACTGGGCTATTGCTATATCTGATCGGGCCAAAATGCGTGGGCGTACAAAGGAAGCTGAAGAACTATGGAAGCAGGTTGGACCCAAAAATCATGATATTTTCCCGTATATACATTTGGCAATTATTGTGCTTGCACTACAAACAATTTATGAAGATTTTGAAAGGCATGTAATTTGACTTTTGTTCTCTTGATATTGCAGGCAACAAATAATTATGAAAAAGCTGTTCAACTAAACTGGAATAGTCCTCAGGTAACTCTACAAAACTTTGTTGATTAACTACCCCCCCCC
>JAUEJL010011223.1:0-10019 GCA_032274825.1 Drosophyllum lusitanicum | reverse complement strand
CTCTACACCATCCCCTCCCACCCTACTCTACCCTATCCTACCCTCATCCTACTCCATCTTTACTTAACATATCCTACCCCACCCTCACCCCCACCCCTACCCCATCATACCTACTTCACCATATCATATTCTATGACACATTTACCAACTCCTGGCCCACCCCATCCCATCCTAACCACCCCACCCCAATCCCGGTCAGGATCCAATAGTAATTGATCCGATCCAAATCCAATTAAATGGATTTCCATGTTATTGGATGTGATTCAAATCCAATTAAATGGGTCGACGGGTCAAGTCAGATCTTTAAAAGATCCAATCCGATTTGCTCCATTGACAGCCCTAGGGTGGGGTAGGGTGGCAAAGGAGGTAGGGGGTGGGGTAGGTGGCGGAGGGGGTAAGGGTGGTAGGCGGTTGATTGTATAATTTATTTTGATTTATACATATTGAATTAATTTATTTTTGGCTAGATTCCAATTCCGGTCTTCACTAACCAAACAAGATATAGTTTTTCACAAATTCCAATTCCTTGGTCAAATTCCAATTCCTTCCTATTCATTCCGCGAACCAAACGGACCCTTAGTAAGATTTATGTAAGGAAATTCGATATGCAAATTTTTTTGGATTATGAGCAGAAATGAACCCCTATTCGAAAATCCTAGCTTTTTCGCGAAAACACAATTAAAATTTGCCCCAGGACAGCTCGACACGAAACATGTCTCAAACCGAACCCAAATTAAGCGACATGAACCGAACCGAACACAAATTAAGCAACACGACCCGAATTGTCCCAACTAATATTATTATTTAGTCTTTTTTTTTGTACAGGTCAACATGGGTTGGGTAGGACCCACCCACAAAAACTTCTTCCTTTTCGTTTCTTGAATTCTCTAAGCAGCTAATGAGTTGGATATGACAACAAAAACTATACTGATACAAAGATAAATCGCTGAACCAGTTTTTCATAAGGCTTAAGGTCACTCAAATGACAAAACAGCATTACAACCCACCCAAGTATCAATCTGGTTACGTTGATGCCCTAAATTTACACAAGGGCTTTAAAAATTAAAAGACAAATGCTTTTGATGAGGTGTCAACATGTTGATATTGGATATACTATTATCTTAAATGAAGGGTATACTATTCTTTAAGACAAGTCTCAGACTTTTTTTTATATTACAATTTTCGAATAAGTTTTTTGCAAAAATTAGCATAACCGAAACCAAATTAGTACCCGGGTGGTCTGCAATGGTGGTTTTAAACTTAAGTCAGCCTTAGTGTAACCTTTTGTATACCTAAGTGGCTATGAATAATTACCCCTTTTTGGAGTTGCAGTGACAATCCAAGACTCCCTCTGTCCTATTTTTATTGTCCACATTACTATTTAAGTTTATCCCACAATAGTTGTCCACTTTCATAGAAAAAAACTAACTATGATTTTACTAGTTTTCTTATTTAATTATTTTACCCCTAATTTTGTAGTAGATGTTGCAAATCAATGTGTTTTAAATGCAAGAGCAAAAATGGCATTCTATTAACTTAAAATTGGATTAATAGTGTCTATCTTTATATATGCCATTTTTTCAGTGTGGACAATAAAAATGGGATGGAGGGACTGAGGGAGTACAATGAAATAACAAAATATAGGAGGCTTTATGCACTTTTAATACACTTTGGGCGACTTCTGACACGTTCCACCAGTTTCCGTTTAGCTATTTTTTTAAAATTTACTCATTTGACTCATTACAGATAAACTATATAACCTGAATCAACTGTTTACTCACAAGGGTCAAAATTATCACTTTCGCACACTTTAATTTTATTATTAATACCTTCTGGTTTTCTTCTTCTCCTTGTAACGTAACATGGCATTACATCTGTTCTGGGCAAGCTGCTGGGCATCAACTTTGGCTGTTGCTGGTATTTCCATTCCTTGAGTAGTCATTAAAAACTGGTCTGTCATCTGGCAATCCATGATTGAATTACTTCTACTGGTTTCCATCACTTGTGTTTCTAATAATGGTCCGGTAGTCTGTCTGATGTCACTCTCCGTTGTAGGTCTGAAACCAGACACCTGCACATGCAATCAAACAGGCTTTATGAATATTAATAGCCACGATTACAAGATTTAAGAAGGCTGTCACATAGAGGTGTTAAGGAAAAAATACTCAAAAAGAAAGAATGAACATGACCTAGTAGCTAACACTTCACAGTGGCACCCTGAATATTACTCGATGTTGATATCTACAGATACAGAGAAAATGACTCAAGTTCTTTGTTTTATGGAACGTGTTGATATCTTCAATTCCTCAAGGAGGGAAACATGTAGACAATTAGAAACCTTACCAGTTATTAACCTTCTGTTTCTATTTGGATTACCATGTTTCTTGGCGAAAGAGGAACCAGGTTGTCTTTATAGGTCAAAAAATCTCTAATTGGGACTTGTTTGGTGAAATACAATTTAAATCATTCTCGTGGTTGAAGAACCAATGTAAGAATTGGAAATCATTTCGATGGGAGACATGCTGATAAATCCGGCAAACTTAGCATCGAGATGTTAATTATTACTCTGCTATTTGTGTTCTGTACTTCTGTTCAGTTGTATTGTAGTAATGTAGAGTGGGGCTGGTATTTCGCTGTTTTGTTTGTATTGGATGTTTCAGGTCGAGCCCCATTGCACATTGCTAGATGTGATGTTGCTGTTTTTTTCATGGGGCTGTGAGTTTGTCTCTTGCAAGCTCACATGCTGCCATGGTTTGTAAGGTTATTTTTAAGCCGAGGTAGAAAAGGAAGGTAATCAGTATCATTCCAAAAAAATATCAGAAAAAAATGAATATGAACAACAAGAGATTAAAATGACTACATGATCAGGGCCCTATTTTCTAGTTTTCTCTATGTTCTAGTCAACTTTCAACAATCAATTATTCAGAGTTCAAACTTAATGTATTCCTCGCTATCTGGAAAACAAGCTTCAAAGTTCAAACAGAACCTTCTTATATAGACTCCTAAACTTAGGAAAAGGGTGCTAGTAGTTAGTAGAACGGAAAACAATTGACTCCCAAGAAGGATCACAATAGGAATTCATGACTTTCTCTAGCCACCACTCCCTCTTTTCCTTCCACAAGAAAAGGAAGTCCAACCCACCCTTCCCATCCGCGTCAGAGGAAAATACCAGAGGACATTATATCTTTAACTGCCCAGTTTTTACCTTCTCGTGATATACACGCACAATTTGTTCTGAAAAGACTTGTCTGGAACTATAGACCATGCATATTATTTCCAAGAACAAAATATACTCATAAAGCATTTGGACAACTGTATCAAGTTCCATCAATGGAATCCTGTCTTTTTCAAAACCAATGTTGTAAAACTCGCTAGGCAGTACTGGAGCACTCGACAGGGAGAACTCGGATAGGAATTGTTTGTATATAAATCTCAAAATTATACATATCACATGTTCATGAATACTTAAATATAAATATAATTGTTCATAGGACCCAATAAATATGTTAGAAACACAATCATAATTGTTGAAACTTCAAATTGTGTCGTATTGTCGACAGTCGTGAGAAAAGTGAAAGAGAAACAATTGATTTCGTAGTCATGATAAATAGTGGAAGAGAGAGAATGGATAAGGTTACACAACATAGTTGTGTGTGTACCGTATGCCTTTGAAAAATTCAAAAAAAAAATTTGACTTCAGTTGACCGAGTAGGGCCGAGTTTGACCACGCTTTGACTGAATCCGAATAATTTGGCCGAGTAGCCCCGACTTGCCTCGGCAAGTGCCAATTTCCGAGTACTCGGCCGCCTAGGCCAGGTTTTACAACACTGTTCAAAACTCTTATCACGATATACCATCGGTATGTGTGAAAATGTTCACCCTTGAACCTTGTCCCCGTGCTGTCCAAAGTCAATTTTTAAAATATATTCGCACTAGAATTCAACTACTTGTTTCCATTTTATAGTTTCCAAACGCAATTCCAAATGTGAAGTAAGTCTCCGTATCTTATTGGTGAAATTTACTACTTGAAATTCAACAGACACCTTCTCCGACTTTTGAATTGTCGAAGCAGGACCTTCTCTGACTTTTGAATCGTCGAAGCAGGAATCATATTTGCACTTTTTCTAGATATGGCAAGCATCCTCCTCAACTAACGAACTAGGACAACCATTATTCAATTCTCAGTATTATCTCACCATCCCCATATGCAGTATTACGGTAGCACAGATTGAATAGAATTTCGTAAGCAACAAACTGATGGCTTGTTGAATTTAAACTTAATGTTGTAATTGTATAATACTATAATCTCTCATGAAACAAGTGGGATCTTAACTCAAATTTTATTTTCAATGAGAAATAATGGAATAGTGTGTGTAATAAATGGAAAGGGATGGAGGAAACACCAAATAGTGCAAGATGCTTACATTTTGTGATGGAGTGGTGGCAAAAGATATGTTTATGGCATCCATTTCTTTCAACACTTCCATTGTTGTAAAAGAAGCATCCTCAACAAGGTCAGTGCAGTTGTTTACCGCAAAGCCAAGATTATCACCTCCCACCTCAGAAGCTCTTGATCTTCCTAGATTGAAATCCCATATCTGCAAGGTCAAAAATGGTAAGAAAACTTGTGCTACTAGTAAATCATTACATGGAACCCATGGCCGTCTTAAGGGGCAGGCTACCGGGCCCATGACTAAAGGGGGCCCACAATTAGTTTAGTCTTTTATATATAAATATATATAAAACGAAGTTTATTGAGCCCAAATGTACAAACAGATAGAAAAAAGGCCTAATTTCTTAGGCTCAACATCTGAAACGCAGACTTAAAAATTAAAATAGCAATCAGCTTGGAAATCATGGACGCATAGCAACCTCATAGATTGAGGAAAAAAGAGAAATCATATTGCTCAATTTCTTAATTTTAGTTTATTGTTGCTTGTTTTGGTAATCAATTTGTATTTGAATAATTGATTTTCTTGCTGAGTTGCATAATAGGAAACACATAGTGAGAGTCCTTCACTTATTCCAGAATTAAGGCTTCAAAGTTCAATTGTTCAAACTCTAATAAAACAGCTATAAAGTTTCTTTTATTTTTGATTTCTTATTTGGGTTATTGATTATTGATTATTAGTTAATTAACTTGTTTTAGTTACTTAAAATCACTTACTTCAGTCACTTGTTAATTGGTTACTTTAAATCACTTACTTGAAATTTAATCACTTGATATCAACTATCAAATTTGTTGACGTCACTTATTTGAAATCTTGAAACACTTGAAAATTAGCCAAATATTGCTATCGGTTAATTAGTTTAGTAGTTATTTACTTTATTAGATAAACAGGTTACTTGAATCCCTTGATATCAAGTTAATTGGTGTGTTTTCTTGCATAGTTGAATCACTTCATATCAAGTTAATTGGTTTGTTTACTTGAATACCCTAATCACTTTAAAAAATAATTAATATTAATAAATCAAGTTTTTCAAAATGCATTTATCCTGTAGTCAAAAAAGAAATAAAAGAAAATAATTTGAAAACCTAAAACGATCTCAAAGAGAGTGAATAAATAGATTTATAAAGAATTTAGAAACCTAAACAATTGTAAGTTTCTTATTCAACGTTTTTGTATATTTTAGTTTTTTTGTGTGTAAATTTTCGTATTTTAAGAGGCCCATTTTTTAGTTTTTCTCCGGGCCCCAAAAATATTTGAGACGGCCCTGATGGAACTAAGGAACTTCATGCACTTCTTACACCTCCCCTCCCCCCTCTCTCTTATTTTCCCCACCACCACCACCACAGTTAAATGGTAACAATCATGAGAATCGAGACATCCATATTACAATTCAACAGCTTGAACACAATTGCACAGTTTTAAATCATAATATTCAATCAATGAACTGCAAAAGCCCATAATGATTTTCTGTTGGAGCTTGGATGTATTAGATATCTGTACAAAATACAGGTAAGATAATATGAAGATGATAGTTTTAGAAGCTTCTACTTTAAAAGCAATAAGAACTGTTCTGAAGCATGGTGGTTGAGCTTTTACAGTACAATATACCTTAAAAACTAGTGGCTCTAGCTGGACTCTGAAATTATGTGCTCTCTTAAGACTTAAGGTGTGTCTAGACACCTCAAGTAATCTAGAGCAAGGTAATTAAGCAAGCAAATGTGGGATTGCAGCCCGTTTTATATGCCTTTCATGTACAACAAGTGTTGTCGTAACGCAACCTAAGAGTCGAAAGAACTGTGCAAGGCAGACTTTGCAATTATTTTATATATAAAAGCAAGAGTATAAAGTATATAAGTAACAATTTTAAATATTGAATCAAATAATTAAATGTCAACCTGACTTGTTTGGCGTTTAGGGCTATAGCTCCACATATTACTAAATTCATTGATACATCCGTTATTCACTTTTGAATTCGAGGGATTCTGAGGCGGCATGAGCAGATAAGTTAATGGAGTTCGCTGATGCAGAAGATCCTTGTCGTCTTGTTCCTCGTACTCAAACCCTTCCGAAACCTCCCCCCGACCACACCCGCTCGGAGTTTGAGGCCCCAAATCAGCTCCATCCCCGTCAAATCTTTCCTTCGCGAGCTCCAGCAACTGCTTATACATAACCTTCCTATGCGCCCCACACCCCGAACCACGTGATTTCCACTCAACACTAGGAACCTCATCATAACAAGGAGTTTTCTCACGTATCGTGGTTAGATCCTGAAATTTCGTAGTAGAATACTTACTCTCACATGAATTACCGTTAGAAGCGGAAGGTTTCAGACTGAAACCCCAAATCGAAGCGAGCTCAAGAACGGATGGGCAACCGGTGATCTCGTCGACAGGAAATCGATTGTGGTAGGAAGAAACTGATGAGTCGCCGTGGAAATCTTGGTCGCAAGCAACGCAGAGGAGGAGATTGTCGGTGGAACAGGCAACGGAGACGGCGTCGGAACCGCAGTTGTCACAGATCTGAGAGCGGAGGTGCTTGAGGGATAGAGCATTAGCAGAATGAACGTCGTTGTCGCAGAACAAACAAAGCTTTGCTGAATCAGCTTTACAATACAAGACGGCCGATCTCTTGTTACAGAAATCGCAGAGAGACGACATAATCTGTGAAACGATTAGGGTTTTGGATTTGAAAAATGTGAATGGTGATGAAATTATGAAACGATGAAGGTGGAAGAAAAGGGTAATGTAGTTGTGAGGGATAAAAAAATCTGGAGAGGGTTTGGAAAACGACAAAGAGGCCTTTTCTGGCCGAAAAGGATTGTTCTCTTGCGATATTTATCGCTTTTGTCAACGCGGCATGTTTGAATACTATTCATTCAACTTTTTCATAATTATCTAATCTAATGGTGATTGATGATAACGAGATATGGATGATATTTAAATAATTATATTTTTAATAATTAAATTTACATATAATACCACATATATATATATAAGATAGTAAATCAAAGATAAATATTAAGTAATGTTATAGAGATCATATTGTAACTTATATAAACTTAGGGGTAAAAAAGTAAAAGTATATTAAAGGTTAGATTTGAAATTTTGAAATGAATAGTATATATACTTTGTGAATTGATTATAAGGAGATAATAGGAACTCCAACCTCTCTTAAATACTTGTGTGTTACATGAAACATCATGTATTCATACATACCCAAGGGTTTTATGAAACATCATATATTCATACATACCTAAGGGTTTATTTCATAAAATGACTAACAACTAAAGCTTTTTCTTAGTCAAAAGTCTTAAAACATGAATTTTGGGTTAGATGCGGGTCTTAAGCATTGTTTAACAAAACCCTAATTCAAAAGCATGAAATGGGTTACTCGTCTTCTTAATCGGATCTCATGTCATTCAAAAGCATTATTTAACAAAACTTTAATTCATGATTTAACTATAATCTCAAATCTGTTGGGCAATTTTCACCGACATATATTGGATCTCATATCAATTCATAATTCCACTAATAACTACTGGCACAAATATATGAGTATATCAATTTTCTTTCTCTCATCTTTCGATCTTCATTAATATTTATTGATTTGTTATCAATATATGAAATTATTGCATGTTTAATGTTCAGATCATAAATGTTTAAAATTATATTAAAAACTTCGTATTTATACATGAAGTATTAAGCTAGTATAATAAAAAAAATTATAAATGATTAATATTTAAAAAAAGAGTTACCCCTATCTTTAAAGTTTAGACGTTTGCCCACCCTATTTGATGGGTAGTGATGATAATCTTGACCTTTATTTAAGCATGAGAAAAGATTAATGGATAGATATTAACGTGAATCATTCTACTTTTAAAGCATAAGATAAGAGTTATGTAACATCTTATTTTGATGGATACTTTATAACCAAAAAAACTGATTTGCCCTTGAATATCTTACCAAAAATCCTTCCCCACTTTTACATTGGTAGTTATGGTAATTATTATTATTATTATTGTTAATTTTATCATTATGATGATGATTACTTTGTATTAAACTTTTAAAAAATGCTAACCCCGGCCATTACGGTTATGGGTAAAAGTAATAAAATATAGTTTTAATTTTTAAAAATAGTAACCATATGTCATATATGAAAATATTGAATACTAATTAAAAGATAATTCAAATAAATTTTTATATAAACATATAAGACTGATTATGAAACATCAGTTTTAATTGTTGTTGTTTTAAAATTATAATGATCTTTTTTACTTTTAGCCTATAGCCGTAAGTAGTGCCGGTTAACATTCTCCTGAACCTTTTCTTATTTTGTGATAAGTTGCATTATTTCAAGATAAGAGGCACGTGGATAGCATGGGCGTTCTTTTTGTTTTACGTGGCATAACCAAACTCTAGTGATGGGTCTTCACTCCTTTAAATTTGGGTAAATTACAAATTTTCTTTACATTGTTTTGTTCAATCTTAAAGATTAACACATAAGGTCAAATAACAAATAATTAATTTTTATTTATCGACAAAGTAAATGAAAATATAAAGAGCTTTTGTTTAAATATCATCATGTGTAATAAATTTTTGTTTTTTTACAATAATACAAGAAACTTTTAAAATCATACCATTATTTACAATAGGTAACTTGATGAGAAGGTAGCAAGTAATCTTTTGATTTCTAATTATTTTTCAGTTTTTATAATTATTGTTATTGAGGATGAATGCCCTGAAAAACAGCTTCAACAAAAATTCCAAAAATGCAAACTTATTATACAGTCCAGATTAAACACTTACTCATAGATTGGCTCTAGATCTTGTATGTATTTCTAGAACAAAATCGTCCCGCTGCCAATTCCATCTAAAATACACACAAAAAAATTTTTGCAAAAAAACCCAAAATCAAAGTGGCTCAAGATCTGGAAATCGAGAAGTCACTTCACACTTCAAATCCCATCAGTTCTTAAATAATACATTAGTTGTAGCCCTAATCGGAAGTCACTTTCAATCCTAGAAATCAAAACCAAAATGCAAGTGGATCCAGATATGGAAGTATCCCTAATCGTCCTCGGTCAAAAAGGAATCGGATTCACAAAACCTTAATCGCTAACCTTGAAGACGGCAATGTTGGCGGTCTGATCAAACTCCCCGACAAATCGCACATCACTCTGTGAAGATCTGAAACCATAGACGTTGAAACCATTATATTCAATTTCATCTGAGGATTTATTGACCTTGAAGGCGGGGCGGTGGTGATTTGAAGATTTCATCAGAGGCTTTATTGACCTTGATGGCGGCGGTAGTGGTGGTTTGAAGGCGGCAGCAACGGTGGCAAGAACTCAGAGAGAGAGAGAGAGAGAAAACAAGGGGATGGTGGTGGTCGGACCCGTAAAGATTGTTGACAGCTAGATTCTTGTAGATCAAAAATCTAGGGGTATTCAAAAATATCCGTATCCGATCCGATATCCGAATACCCGAAAAATCCGATCCAAAATTATCCGAAAATTCGGATATCCGAAATTTCGGATACCCGAAATTCGGATATCCGAATTTTCGGATT
>JAUEJL010011222.1:0-22174 GCA_032274825.1 Drosophyllum lusitanicum | reverse complement strand
TATATATATATATATGTCTTTGGCTTTTTTTCTTTCTTGCCAATTAACTTTTGCTAAGCTTACACTATAATATATCGGCTCCTTTTGAAATTGGGACAAGAAAATGATCGTTCATTCGCCTTTCCGAATTCAAATACAATACGCGTAGAAAAAGAAGACAGACGTATTAATTTAACCTTTTGGCAATTAATCAATGTTATCGACACGTACGATCGAGGAGCCACTAGCGAAGCATAAGCACGAGGAAATTAAACACATGCATCTTGTATATATGATAGAGGATCGAGATGTTAAAAAGTTGTTGTTGTTGATTACTCACAAGTTAAGTGCATTAATTAATAAATCCTTTTCTTGACGAACGATTTCATTATCTTTCTTACTTTGATCTAAAAATACGAGTTTAAGATACAAGAAACTCTCTCTCTCTCTCTCTCTCTCTCTCTCTCTCTCTCTCTCTCTTCTCTCTCTCTTAATATATATTTTTTTGAAGAGAGGTAATATATCCTCCGACTCACAAGATCAATACAAACGTCAAAATCAATGGAGGAAATAATGAAAGAGAATTTGTGGACTCCACATGTTATCTTATAGTGAATAGGAGAATGAAGTTGAAGAAGTAGGAGGATATATCATTTTTCTTTTTTGAATCAAATCACCATTTGTAAGGATCGAACTTGAAACTTTAACAAATACACCTTAGAAGATATGGATAACAGATAAAATAAACAAAACACCAAGATAAACGTACGTGGTTTTCATAGGGTTACGACTTAAATCCACGGATTGGAACCAAAGACTTCTTGATTATTTGAAAATGTTTACAGAAATGTCACCCCAAAGATGTATACGTATGAACCACAAAGGTTAAATTATAAGAAACCTAGCTTGAATATTTATAGAGCAAACTAGAAACCCCAAAAAAACCCTATTATGACTTAAGGGCCGCCATACAAAACATTTACCAAAAAACAATATTTTACCTGGATTACATGCACCACGTCGTGCACCCTCCGAGCCAAAATCCCAAAACCCTGTTCTCGATCTACTTCTCGCTATGCACCGATGCTCCACACCGAGCACCCATAATTAGGTCCTAGTTTCATTATCCAAGCTAAATCAAGTTATATCCTAACAATCTCCCCTTTGAGTTGAACTCCCTTCAACCATGAATGAGATTACCAAAGAATTGAACTGTCTCCTTCCTGCCAACCTCCCCGAATGGACTACCTCCTCATACGAGCCACGAAGTCCAAAACCAATCACACGATTTTTCTAGAGACCAACTCCACCTGGGATGTCTTGGCTTCATCCAGTCAATTTCCTACTCCAAGGTTAGTATATGCAAACCTTAAGACATCCGGAGGAACTACCGTTGATAAAGCTTATCAAATAGCTTTTTATCCACAGGCCAGCGCAACCGTTGTTTGATCAACACCTTATCAGTCAATCACAGCAAAACCGCACAACCTGCTTTTGTCAGAACATCTTTGTTTCTATTCTCCCCTATATCCTTTGGAAGTTTATCTTCTCCTTCTAATGCCGCCATGTAACCCTGTTGAACAAGAAGAGCCCTCATTCAACAAAATCGCAAAACATGCTTTTGCCTGAGATCTTTAATCAGTAATACGTGAGCCAAGAGATCCTGGATCTGATACCACTTGTAAGGATAAAATCACCACTTGTAAGGATCCAACATTAAACCTTAACAAGAACGCGTTAGAAGATGCGGATAACATATAAGATAAACAAAACACCAAGATATGACGTGGTTAGGTCATCAAGGTCACGGCTTTCGTCTACGAATAGGAACTAGAGATTTCTTTATTATTTGAAAGTGTTTACGGGAATGAATTTCAAAAACTTGAGGGTTATTATTTTCAAATGTGCGCACATGTTGGATAGTTTCAACCTTTTTCATGCATAAAGATAATCTCATGGACTAAAATGTGGATGTACCAATATCTTTAAACTTTCTATCATATTTTTTTTCAATTTTAAAAATTACATATTTGACCTTAAAAGTCAATTTATTGCCTCAACATGAAAATTTACATGATGGAAATTGCATTGAATATAGCGGTATAAATTTATTTTGGGTATGGTTCATGACACCTCTCAGCTCTGTGTGTGAGAACTTTAATCTATTGATGTTATATGTGTTTGTGTGAGAGAGAGAGGAGTACATCCAACAACACCTATTTATTTTATTTATATTACTATTGTGTTAATTTCATTATGGGATTGGGTTGTCTATTATTGTCCTAGTTTCATTATTCCAACTAACTCAAGTCATATCTCAACAATCTCCCCCTTGACTTGAAATCCTTTCTACAGTCAATGAGATTACCAAAGAACTATCTCCTTCCTATCAACCTCCCTAAATGGACTACCTCCTCATATGGGCTACGAAGTCCGAAACCCCATCACGTGATTTTCTAAGAGACCAACTCCATCTGTGATGTCTTGACTTCATCCAGTCAAGCTCCTGCTCCAAGGACAGTACATGCAAATCTTCTAACATCCGAATGAACTACCTCTGATAAAGCTTATCACCTAGCTTTTTATCGCACAGATCAGCAACCGTTGTTTGATCCATATCCCCGTACAACACTTTATCAGTCAATCATAGCAAAACCGCACAACTTACTTTTTCCAGAACGTATATGTTTCCATTCTCCCCCATATCCCTTGAAATTTTATCTTCTCTTTCTAACGTCGCCGCGTAACCTTGCTGAACCAGAAGAGCCCTCATTCAGCAAAACCGCAAAACATGCTTTTGCCTGAGATCTTCAATCAACTATAGGCGAGCCACGAGAACCTGGCACTGATACCACTTGTAAGGATCGAACATGAAACCTTAACAAGAACACGTTAGAAGATATGGGTAACATATATATAAGATAAACAAAACACCAAGATATAACTTGGTTAGGTCATCAGGGTCATGAATTTCGTCTATGGGTAGGAACAAGATACTTCTTTATTATTTGAAAGTGTTTCCATGGATGTCAACCCAAAGGTGCATAGGTATGAACCACAGGTGTTAAATGACAAGAATCCTAGCTAGAATATTTATAGAGCAAACTAAAAACCCTAAAAAAAACCTTAATTATGACTTAAGGGCCGCTGTACAAGATCCTTACTATACCAAAACACAAGATTTTACCCGGATAACATGTTCCATGTCGTGCACCGTCCGAGCCAAAAACCTTGTTCTCGATCTACTCCTGTTACATACGGTGCTCCTAGTGGCGGCGCTACCGTACTCACTCCATATATCACGGCAGCTAGCGATCATGACAAATTTTGAAATTCTTTGCAAATTATCTTTATTTCATACTTCTTCTCCAAATCTGCACTTTAAGCCTATAAAAATGCAAATAAACCATGCATCACTCCATCACGGCAGCGATCAATCGATCATGACGAATTGCTTGTAAAGGTGAATTAATGTGTTTTATCGACACTATGCATCACGGCGGGATCATGCTAAAATCCGACATTCTTTGCAATTCATATTTACTTCACACGTACTGTTTTCAGCACATGGATAAGCACTTTGCATACAAAAAAAAATGCAAATTTAATTATAAGATTTAATTAGGAGAATTACATTAAAATAGGGTTAATTGTTGTATTCATTAAAATTTATAAGATATATTTAATTAATTGGGTTATATTTTCCACTTTCAGTTTTCTTCAATTTATTTTTGTGTTCCATTTCACGGGAACGATGATTGATAACGAAGTTTGTTAGGGTGGGGGAATTGATCGAATGGGTGTCGCCAGAAGAAGAAGATCAAGAAGAAGAAGAAGAAAACGAGAGATGAAGAAAAAATTGTGTTGGGGTTAACTTCACTAGTCTATTCAATTATATATATATATTTTTTTAATTTGGTTTAGTTTTATATTCTTTGAATTTATTATAGAAACGTTTTAATATATATAGGGGAGAGTTCATGTGAAAAGGCTTTTATTTGTGAAAAGTGCGAGAAGCGATCTCAGCCACTTATTTAAATTTGATCCGGTGGTCTAGATTAATTATCTTTTTTTTATTTTTTTAATTTAAAAAGACATAATGGTAAAATAAAACTTTTCTCTCTCCAATCTATTTCTCTCTCATATTTTTCTCACTCCTAAATTTTTAATAAAAACCAAAATAAATTAAAAATAAAATACTAATAATTTAGTAATTTTACGGAGTTCAGTGGTGAACAAACCTAAAATTATTTACGAGTTTTTCATTTAATATTGTGTTCAATAATGAATACAGCCAAAAGTATAAGAGTTTTAAGATAGATTTTATAATGTTCAATACTAAACACAAATAAAGATATATTGGTTTTTCCAGTATTACTATGTTCAATAATAAACACAGCCAAAAGTATATGGGTTTTAAGATAAATTTTACAATATTCAATACTAAACACCACTAAATATATACTATTTTTCCATATAACCTACAACTTTTCATTATTAAACAAGAATATAGAGCAAAAAGAAATTAAGTACGTACTTTATTCATCCAAAATACAACTCATCTCATCAACTATGCATCTATGAACAAATATTACCAAATTCATATAAATAATCACCGTTTACTACTGACCAATGAGAACAAGAAATCAAAGGTAAGAAACATTTAAATATCAGTGATGATTAAAGAAAAAAACACCAATTTTTTTAATAGGGGGCGGCTTTACTCCGCTGTTTGGTCGACCGACAAGGGTCGGCGGCGGTTTTGACTTCAATGTTGACCATCTGTGTTGTTGGTGGATCGAGAGGGGGTTGGAAGTGGTGACCATAGATCTGTTCATGGTTTTTGGAGTGATGAAGGTCGGCGGCAGGGCGACCATCTTGAACATCGCAGCAGGGAGTGATGAAGGTCGGCGGCAATCATAGATCTGTTCATGGCTTTCGGAGTGATGAAGGTCGGCGGCAGTGGATCGAGAGGGAGTTGGCAGTGGCGACCATCTGTGTTTGTTGGTGGATCAAGAGGGAGTGATGAAGGTCGGCAGCAAAGCTTGAACGGTGGCGGCAGGAGCGGAATCTTGAACATCGCAGCAGGGCCTTCAAGCATGAATGGCGGCGGCAGTAGGTTGATCGACAGGCGGCTGCAGGTTGAACGACTCCACCGGTGAAGGGTTGAACAAACAGGCGGCCGTGGGGTGAACGGTAGATGAGAGGCGGCGGTGGTCTCGAGGGCGGTGATCTTCCGGTAGACGAGAGAGATAGGTGAGACTGAGAGGCGTACGTGGGTAATGGGGGAAGATTAGGTTTTATTAGGGTAAGAATCTTTTAAGGGTTAAAAAGACTCTTATGCCCTTTATTATTATATTTAAATTTTTTAATAGTTTCACTTAATTACTTAAATGCCATATCTAATCTCAGCCCTTAATTAAATAATCTAATGGTTAAGATCACTTCTCGCACTTTTCGCAAATAAAAGCCTTTTCGCATGAACCTTCCTCTATATATATATATGAGAGTTAGTTAGAAAATCAATTTTATTACGAACACCACAAGAACCAGTTGTAGGCATTGATAAAAAAAATAGAGTCTAAATTAAATAGTTTTTAATGGATAACATTAATTAAATCAAAACAAATACTATATTTAAGGTAATTATTGTGTGGCAATTTGGACATTTGGCATTTACACTCATTTTCTTAAAATTAAAATATCTCTCAAATGCAAATGTCTTATAATAAGAAAATTATACTAAAAATGATACTTTTATGCTCTTTAATATGACATTTATATTGTTATACTTTTTCGAAGAACAAAAATTTCATTTTTGCTGATTTTTTCCAGTACGCACAGTAAAGTCGCATATGCACTGTGCATATGTGCATCATCCGTTCATACTATCGGGTTTTGTTCCGGCACATATGCGTCTAATCGCATAAATGCACCGTACACATATGCAACTCGTGTAGATATGCACTTGCACATGTATATCTAAATGCACGTATGCAAATGCAACTCAAAGTTGGAAAGTTGGTTTAGTTAAACTTAAGCTCAAAACATTTTTTCTTCATTTTTATTAGAAGGAAAAAATTTGAACCGGTCCTCCTATGCTATTTTGATTTAAAATAAATTTTTTTTTACTGGATTTTTTCAACCCAGCTTCTGTTACGTGCATATCTGCACATAACTGCTTTTTTTCCAGCACATTAGAAACTTAAAAAATTCAAAGTTGCTTATGTTAAACTCAGACTCAATTCTATAATAATATTAAAATTCATCAATTTCAAAGCCTAAATGACACTCAAGTAGTCAAATATAAAATACCAACCAAGCTGGAGCTCATTGGTAGTCCGAGTCCCACTCGAAGCTTGAAATAGGTACTACTCCGCCCACCGCCTCTCTCTCTCTCTTAAATATGTGTTGTTCTTCACATTCGCTACAAATCAACAGTCCATCAAAGATGAACAAACAGTAAGACTATATGAAGCTTCAGGTACATATTTAACTTCAACCTCCACACGCGCCGCCTCTAATTTCCGGCGATTTTGTCGCCGGTTTTTTCATTTTGTTGAAGAGTTGTGTCCTCAGAGTATATTTATTTATACGAAGAATATTCAATATAGTCTATATGTAATTTATAGTCCTAAGGGACTAACTTTTAACCGTTAGATCAATGTCATCAATGGTCTAGATTTAATTTTAAAAATTTGGACGGAGTGACATTTTCGTAATTTTTCGTAATTTATATGTGATGCTTTTACAAATCACATGTGATTGTATATTAAATCACCTATGATTGAATATTAAAATTTCAGGACTTCGTTTTTTAAATAGACTTTATTAAACACAACTCCTATTTATATATATAAGATTATTTTAACAATTTTGTTTCTATTTGATGCACGGCAAAATTCCAAAAAAACGATGAGCGGTTGATATGACCGGCCTGTTTGAAACCACTTTAATAAACATTAATTATTAATAATGCTCTCATTTTAGTTTAAATTTTAAAGTTTTTTTAATACTTTAATACTTAAAAGTTTTGTTTAAAAATAATTTAAATCTTAAAATTTACATTTTATATTGGTTAAAATCTTTTTGTTTTTAGAAATAATTTAACTCTTACGGTCTGTTCTCGAGTTAATTTAAGAAAGAGAAGGAAAGGATTGCGAAGGAGCAAAAGAGGAAATTATGTTGTTAAGTTTTTTTTAAGAAGGAAAGAGAAGGGTTGAGAGGGACTATTTTACTATTTTTATGTTATAAACTTTCCTTTCATTTTTCGGATGATTAGTAGGGGAAGTTTATCTATCCTCCCCTTTCTTCCTCTCCTTAAATTAACTCGAGAACAGTTAAAGTTTCGTTAAAAAATATTTTAATTCCTTAAGTTTTGTTTTGTTTTTTTTGTTTTTACACTCTTTCACTTGGTTTAAACTCACTAACTCTCTCTATCTCCTCTTGAAACCATAAACTCACGCAATACAACGAAAATTGATTTCACTTCTCTCTCTAGTAATCTGTTATCTTGATTGTAATTAACTTATCTCTTAATACACTCCTATACTATTCCAACAAATGCCACTTCTGGTAACTTGAAACCAATCTGATAGTCGATATCTTATGCTTCTAGATCGTTACTATATGCACAATCAAAGGTATCGTATTTGGTGGGTTTAGGATTTTTGAAAAAAGAGAGATGTGAGGGGTGTTTGGTAAAGAGGTTGATGATAGATTGGGGAAGGGATGTGTTTAGGTAATTAACATGTATTATCAAGTCAAAAGAGTAAAATTAAAAAATCAAATAAAACTCAATAAATTAGACCCATTTTTTCAAAAAAAAAAAAAGTTGGATGTTAATGTATTAAAAATACTTTAAGATTTAAACCATTTAAGAATGCTTTAAGATTTAAAACAAAATATATTGTAACCTTAAAAATTAAATTTGGATTAAAAGCAATGACAAAAATATTTGGGTTCTACATGAATACATAGACTCTTGGGCAAGCTCAAGCCCAAGAAGCCTGCATAGCTTCAATTTTTAGTTAGGTCTTATTTAGTAGCTAATTATTATGTCTACTAATAATGTATAATTGTCTATACTTAAAAAACTTGAATTTTAATACTTTTATAAGGAAAACTTAAGTTTTTAAAGTATAATATAACGTATACATAAATTTTAATACATAACTCGTATAATTATCTACTAATAACGTATACATAACTTATTTTAAAGTTTAATATAAGGAAAACTTAAGTTTTTTTAAAAGGGCTTAAAACAAATCATACACTAATCCCACTATTAAATTTACACCTTATGTTTATTACGGAACTTGAACATATGACATTAGAAAACACCTAATGTATTAGATATCGTCAAATAAAATAATACTGAATACTCAAAACAATATGATTAAATGCTAGAAAAAATATTAAAAAATGTAAGAAAGAAGAGGAAGAAGAAAATTATAGAAAAAACATGTGAAACTTCTAAAAGAGGAAACAACCACCTACCTCTTTGGTTACAAAAAATAAATAAAAATATTATGTGGTGTATTGTCGAGTTCTTGCTATGAGGTGAAAGACATTAATTGAAACAATTAAAAAAAAGCAATAAGCCTCATCTTCGGTTTCTTCAATAGGCATTGGGATTTTTTTAAAGGTAGATTTTGTAGCCTTTATAAAATATTTTGAAGCTACTGGAGAGATAACTCAAGGCTGCAACACCTCCTTCATTACCTTGGTCGCCAAAGTAAAGGATTCCTTTGACGTCTCAGATTTCCGGCCAATAAGCCTAGTAGGATCCATGTATAAGATTCTAACTAAGGCGCTGGCACTTTCCGGCCAAAAAGCTTAATCTCCTTTAACCATTCGGCTTTCATTACAGGTCGTCAAATCCTTGAGGGGAGTTTAATTTCTAATGAGGTGATACATTATGCAAAAAAAGAAGAGCTTTTTGTCTTTAAAGCTGATTTTGAAAAGACATTTGACTCTGTCAGTTGGCCTTTTCTTTTTCAAACTATGTCTCAAATGAGGTTTAGCTCAAAATGGATTTTGTGGATCAAGGGATGCCTATCCTCGGCCTCAATTTCCATCCTAATTAATGGTTTGGCCACGAAGGAATTTACAATAGAGAGGGGCTTACATCAGGGTGACCCCTTCTCCCCTTTCCTTTTCTTAATTGCTACTGAATCTCTTCAGGTCCTAATTGTGGAAGCGTGCAAGAGAAAATTTTATCATGGGTTGTCCATCAAAAATGAAGAAGCCAGCCTTTCTTTACTCCAGTTTGCAGATGACGTGATCTTCTTTGGCGTTTAGTCAAAAAGGAATATCACAAGACTAATAGATATACTCATGTGCTATGAAGCTACCTCGGGATTAAGATTAAACCTACGGAAGTGCTCCTTTTATGGTATAGGTGTTACAGGAGTGGAAATCAATCAATAGGCTACTTTGATTGGCTGTCAAGTGGTCTACGGTGTTGGACACCTTCTCCTAACCAAATCTGCCATTAGTGCCCTACCTTTGTATAAGTTTTCACTTTTCAAAGCTCCAAAAACAATCCTGAACAAATTTGAGGCAATTCGAAGGCGATTCTTTTTCGGGGGGCACATAAAACCAAAACAAGGTAAGTTGGTTAAAATGGAAGCAAGTAGTAAATGACAAGGATGCATGAGGTCTTTGTATTGGCTACCTGTACTCTTCTAATTTGGCCCTTTTAGGGAAATGGAGATACAGGTTCTTAAACGAGTCAAACTCACTATGACGTGAATTAGAAAAAATGGGAATTCGACTTATCTCCTCCTTCTCAAAGCAAGTTGAAAATGGGGAAGAAACGAGTTTTTGGAATGTTCTGTGGTTCTCAGAATCGGTTCCCCTTAAAGAAATGTTTCCACGACTATATGCACTTGAAGTTAACAAGGACTGTGTAACAGCAGATCACTGGGTATTTTAAAGGGGTTCGTGGGCCAGTAATTGGAATTAGAAGCGCCTACCAACTGGAAGGTCCTTGGGTGAGCTGGATTTTTTGTCAAAAGCAACGGGGAATCTCAAGCTAAGTAGAAAGAGAGATTGTAGGGCTTGCTCCTTATGGCCGGATGGATCCTTCGGTGTCCAGAAGCTCTCGTTTCTTTCTCATAAACGGTTGCTACCTAGCTCGGGTTTCACACACAAATCATCATTGGATCAATTAGATACCAACAAAGGTAAATATCTGTTTTGGAAGAGCATTCCAAAATGGCATTCCTAGTCACCAAAACTTAGCCACAAGAGGCATCTGCTCCCAACTTACTTTATTCCCTCGGTGCCTTGTGGAAGTAGAATCACTTGAACATATCCTGTTCACTTTATTTCTGTAAGTCCTGAGTTATGAATAAAATCATTGAATACCGAAGCACCCTGATAAGAAAATTGCATATCTTTCCTCTCTTCTTTGAGTCTGATCTCATTAAAGTCACCAAAGATCATCCATTTTACATGTAAAAAGTTTAGAATTAACAACGGCAATAAAAAATTAACAACTAAAGCAGCTCCAATAAAATAAAATAATAAGCCTCACTTCCGAGGCAAAGCAACAGTAAAAAGTAATTGCAAGTACTGTGGGTCGATCCCTACATCTTTATGCTGCAATCACATTGCTCTGCCACTCTGGCAATTCAAAATTTGTTAATATCCTAGTCTTATAAGTTAAATAAGTGTATATAATATATGTATAGTTTAAAGCTACCACGTGTGTATAATAATCTAGAGTAATTCTAATCCTTGCCTCTTTTTAAGTCAATTTCTTCAATTTTTCGATGATATCATACCTAAATACTTGGGCATTTGATCTCCTCGTTTACAACACGAACTATGAACATACATTTTTCACGTGAACATTGAGGTTCTTCATCAGAGGCGATTCTATATCATGCCAAGTATGGTGTGTGGACCCCACTTAATATTTTTTTTATAAATGTACATGCATACACATATATTATACGGACCAACATAAAAACAATAAATGGACCCCCAAAAAAAATTAGAAAATAACAAAAAATCTTTGTCTTTTAATATCCATCGTTGAAGAGCAGTTTGCAGAAGTCTCTCTGTTGAACACCAAAGAAGTCTAAGAGATCTCGATCTGATATTAAACATCAACAACAGAAGCCTAAAAGTCTCGATCTGAAACAACCATACATGATAGAGAATTTTGTATTAACCTTGAAATTGGGGCTGTGAGTTATTAAGAAGAATGAATGAAGGTGAAGCTATGGATGTTGTGGCGTGAGTCGCTTGACCGAACTCAAAAGGAGAAACAAAAACCCAAAGTGAAACATCAAGGGTAAGAAACAAACTCTATTATCACTTATATCAAGACATGTATAGAAAAAGTGCAGTTGACGAGACTAGGTTTGCTATTTATATGTATTTTTATTCAAAATTTTATTATTTTTGGATTTTTATGTTTGTTTATTCATTTACTTTATGTAATAGTTAACTTTTTTTTCTTTTTGAATTTTGGTTCCGTTAAATTTTTTTATCAAATTTCCAGTCAAGTATGGTATGTATTGATGATGATTATATAACTTTATTTAATTTTGTGTTAACGATGAAAGCAGTCAAGGGAAGAAAATAGTTTATACAAAAAGTTGGTAAATCTGGTTTAAACAAAGCCTGAAACTTCTTCAAAGTTTATAAAAGTTTATTTAACTTCATTGTTATCATCGCATTCATATCATACTATCAAAACTCCGTCTTGTACTACGAAAAATCATATTGATCCGTCATCTAACTTTATTGCATACATTATGTTGAACCTCGGTATGTTTAAATATATCCTGAATTAGCCACTTTTCATCACCAATGAACGAGTCAAAAACTTTCACATCTTCAAAATTAATTGACAAAATTAAATCCAACAAACTTGTAAAGTTTTTGATTGTTTATCTCGGTGTTTCGAAACCACTGAGTATGAAAATATCCATTTTTAATTTTCTTTTACAACATCTAAAACGTACAAATATGAAGTAGATTTTTTTTAAAATCTTGGATCTTTGTTACTTTTATTTCAATTTAGACCATCAACATACAAAATGTTATTTTATTTTTATTTTATATATTTACTTAACATTTTCATCTTATATGAAATCCGCAAATATATTAAAAGACATCGATCATATGGTAGGTTATTTTCTGTTAAAATTAATCTCCTCTCGGATGCGTTTATAGCTTTCTCGAACCTAATTTTTAAGAATGCTATTTTGATTATTTTATATATTCTTTTTTTCTCCGAAAAGCAAGCAATTAATATGTAATTTAAAATATATATGAATAATGTTCAATATAGTCAATAATTAATTCATAGTCTTAAGGAACTAATTTTAGCCTTTGGATCAATGACATCAATGGTCCAGATTAAATTTTAAAAATGTGGGCGTAGTGGCATTTTCGTAATTTTTCGTAATTCACATGTGATGCTTTTACAAATCACATGTGATTGTATACTGAATCACCTGTGATTGAATATTAAAATTTTAGGACTATGTTTTTTAAATGAACTTTATTGAACACAACTCTTATATGTGGCAATTAAACAATTGTTGTATACATATCATCTCTCGATAGATCGACAACTAATTTGGCTCGTGTTGATTATATATAATTTAAATTTTCTTTTTTTTAACTGAAAAATTCTTTATTAAACTTTAGATTTGGGGGTTGCTTTCTTAGAACATAATTAACAAGTCCATCTAATATTTGAGAACTCCACTAACGTTTTAGAGTTGACATTCTAATATTCTTATGGATTGTACACATAGCATTGGATATATTAATTTAAGGTCAACTATTATTATAAATAATAAACATATACTTTGAAATCCTTTTATATATTGTTTCATATATTTAAGTATATATATCATTTTGTAAAAAGAAATAGAAATTTAATATGTTTTTATTAATGTCTAATATTTATTATTATTTAAACCAACCCATATGTTACACGAACATTTAGTCTAGTTATTATTATAATTGAATATTTAAAAATACTTATTTTTCTGTTTGATTTTTGTAGATTGATCAGGAATTAATTAGGTTAATTAGTCCTAAGAAAGGTAGCTAACTGAAAAGTCATTTTTTATTTAATTAAAAGTCATTTTTTATTTTATATTGAATATATCTCATCTTCCACTCTTGGCAAGGTACAGATAAAACTGAATACACATCTAATGAATTAATTTTTATTATGGTGTAGCCCAGTGGTATAGGGGTTTTACCTCATAGCCCAGGTCTTGGGTTCGAGTCTGGGTAGTGAGAGTTTTTCTAAAAAAATGGTGGAGGGTATTACTCCCTCATGGTGCGTGGCTTAAAGCTCGCATACTGACCTATATGAATGTCACTGCGGACCCAGCCCACTAAATTCGTTGTTAAAAAAAAAATCTAATGAATTAATTAGTCTTAAGAAAGGTAGCTAACTGAAAAGGTTTCAATGTTTTTTATTTAAAACAATCAGATTTGTCATGCATTGTAAGATAAAAATTTCCATGTGATCCTTTCGCTAGGAAATTCAAAGGTTAAAGTTCATCAAATTATTATTTTATGGTGTTAAACGGTAATACATCTAAAATATTTATAAGTTTTTTATTATTACTGTATTCGTTAGACTCTATTTACTTATGAACTCTAGTATTATACAAAAAATATGTCATTTATCCACGTTACATAAAAAACGTGTAAAAAATTTAAGTGTTGTCATGTTTATAATTGTGAAAATAGTTTAAAAAGTATAGATTGTTATAAAAAGAAAAAACTCAACATTTATAGACGTATATATTTGATTTTAAAAGTTCATGCTTTCATATGTGTGAATTTAGTAATAAAAAGATAATTATAGAAGTTCACATTTAAAAGCGTGGACTTTTATAACTCTAGAATTATTTTCAAATTTTCCACGCTTAGAAGTATGAAAATTTAGATAATTTGTCCACACTAATAGATGCGATTTTTTACTCCAATTTTCACACTTTCGGATGTAAAGATTTGATAGAAATTAGTAACACCCAAAATTTCCACGCTTGATCGTAATTCTTCACAGTTTTAAGTGTATTAATATTGATAAAAAAAAGTGTGGATAATCGACATCTTTTTTGTAGTGATTAATAGATCATTAATGACGCATTAATGAAGGTTATTTCGGGAAAATCAAGTCTCGCAGATTAATGACGGCCATTCGGACGCAATTCACGGTTGGGTAAATATATAAATTACCAAAATACCCCTATTAATGAGTCATTAATGACGTCAAAAACAGTTCTCGCAGTTCTAGTACGAAAAACAGTTCTCGTTTGAACTTTTCTCTATATATATAGTAGGAGGTTCAAATGAGAATAAATATTTAGTTGAGAATGAGAGACTTAATCCTAACCCTTCATTTGATTTGATCGGATGATCTATATATTTGACCCTTCATTTTATTCATAACTTAAAATGAATTGCAACGGCCATGATTTATGATGGGTGAATAGCGACCGTGAGATCAAGTAGATTGATATAATCCGGATATTTATTTATAATATTTGAAGATATGTATTATTATTAGATAAGATTTGCTAGTTAGCATTTATTATTTAGATATGATTTATTTTAGATAAGGATTAGGAGTTAGAGTTATTTTAGGATTAGATTACTCTTATTCATTATAAATAGGTGCTTTAGGGTTGTAATTTTATTATGCAGAAATTATTGGTGGTTCTTATATCATTGAAGTGTTGGTTTACCTCTCGAAAGTAAACTATAGGAGAGCCGATCGACCTCTCTAAAGTCGATTATTTTATCTTTTTATCTTTTCTTTATGATTTCCAGTTTGATTCATATCATAGATCAACATCTAATGGATGGCTAGGATTTGTTCTCACATTCTCACTAAATATCAATTCTCACAATAACCCTCCCCTATATATGTGAGAATGCACTTTAGTATATTATGGTGGGTGCCCCTTAAGTAGAAAATGCACTTCTGGATATTGTTTTCTCTTTGGGGGTAACTTAGTCTCCTTGGAGAGTAAGGAACAGAACGTGGTAGCAAGATACAATACCGAAGCAGAGTATCATGCCATGGCAAATGCGACATGTGAGCTAGTCTGGATCAAATAATTTTTTGAGGAACTAAGTTGTTGTCAGATGAAACTTATATATGCTAATCAAGATTCTCTTCATATTGCTTCCAATCCAATGTCCCATGAGAGGACATTACATACTTAGATTGATTGTCGTTTCGTTAGGGAAAAGTTGTTGGATGTCTTATCATCACTGAGTTTGTTAATTCGAAAGACTAACTTGTAGATGGATTTTGAAAGCCTCTAAGAGGACCCAAGTCGAATATATATATAGGGAAAAGTTCAATCAAGAACTGTTTTTTACAAGAATTGCGAAAACTGTTTGTAACACCAATAATGACTCATTAATAAGGGAATTTTGGTCTTTTATATATTTACCCAACCGTGAATTATGTCCGGGTGAGCCGTCATTAATTTGGGAGGCTTGATTTTACTAAAATACCCTTCATTAATGAGTCATTAATGATCCCTTAATGAATTATTAATGAGCCGCCAAAAATTCTTAGCCATTGATTAATTTTAATCAAGGGCTAAGATTGGTTCTCGTACAAAAAACGTTTCTCATTTAAACTCTCTATTACACACACACACACAAGCATCGTACCCGAGCAATGTTGCGGTTGCGAATAGTCTTTGTTTTGCATCATATCACTTTCAAGAATGTAATGATATGTTATTCACGCGATTCAATGTCACAAAAAAAATTTCTTCCACAACATGTACATTTTTTTCAAATTTTCTTTTATTTGCTTCAACTAATTTATTAATTTTAAAAATAAATTCTAAAAGACATTAAAATAAGAAAAAAGATTTATACTTACGAAATAACGAGAGAGAAGTTAATAAGATTTTAGAATTTGTGTTGATATGAGTGGATAACTGTGTTTGTGTGAGAGTATATTTTATAAATTAGGAGAGAGAGCGTGGTTAAAGATTGAGTGGATGAGATAAATTTAAATAGAATGAAAGGTCAAGATGTTTGATTGAATTTTAAGAACTCTTAAAGTTAAGGAAAGAGAATGTTAAATGGTTTATATAGTAATATAGATATAACAAGCTTGGTGCCTATGATATATATGCTCCAGCTTGAGGGGGAGTGTTAGAATTGTATAATGTATATAGAGTCTTTGTATAAGTATAGTCCACCTAGTTTGCGACATATAATGAGATCATTAAGCCATTTGAGATAAAATAACATAAAAAAAGAGCTAGAGAAATACCATGAATGGAACAAGTTCCTCGGGTGAAGCTAATGTATTTTTGGTTTCTAACCGTGGAAACATTTGTTTGAGCGGTGCCATATATTTTTCAGCCTTGTATATTTTTCCCGCTGCCACATATACAGAAGTATTGTTATCAAAACCCATGCCCCTAAGCATCATTCCAACCTACATTATACACAACCAAGAAAACTTAGCATTTTTTGAAGATAAAAGAGTAAATGAACAAATAAAAATAAGGGCTACCTCTTCAATCCATCACATACCGGGCATGTAACGGGTTCCAGAAAAAAATACATATTTACAGAAAATCCTTATGCATGAACCAACTTTAAAGCATACCTAGTTGCCAAATCTTCTATACTCATCCGAACACTACCGTGTTGTAATTCCTTTTAACTTTTTTATAAAAAATCTCCTTAAAACATATAACACATATCCGATTGCACCCGGTCTTATTATCCAATTCTTTTTCAGGAACGTAGAAAAACATATAATATACAAAAACTATTTTCAACTGCATGCTTTATACCTCTAGAGGAGTTAATGGGCATTTTCCATCCATCCTAATTGCACCCGGTCTTATTATCCGATTCTTTTTCCGGAACTTTCCCCGCCAACTTCTTTCACGAGCAATATCCATTTCACGTTGTTCTTCCTCACCACCATCATATACACAACACGAAAATGCAACCATGTCCTTCAGAATGGCCAACACTCAGTATTAGTTAAGAGCAATTTTAACGCATTTAATTATGAATGGGTGAATCCAGGTTATATTTATCTCTAACTGGTCACACAGGTAAAATAGCTAAAAAACGGAACTGTTCTAATGGATTGAACGGGTCGGAAGTTGCCTAAATTGTACTTTTAACGAGTAATTAGTTTATTAAAGGGATAATGTATGTGGAAGCCACCAAGTATTCAATTTTTCTCATTAAAGTAGCCCATTATCAAATTTAGCATATAGACTGTCCACCCAAGTATGTATCTTGTGTAATTTATACCAAGATACATGTTAAACATACTTTTGGTCTTTTGGAAAAACTATGATTCTAATTTGTAATAATTTACTAAATATACTTTTGTATTCTTTAAAGAAAAACTCAAGATCATTTTCCTCATTCAAATATACTTGCATGGCCTATACGATAGTTTTAATTGGGCGGGTCTTGATGAAAAAAGTTGAATATTTAAGCAGTCTCCACATACATTACCCCTTTAAATGAATTACTCATGATAATTATCAGAAAATTAAGATTATTACTGAAATATATTAACTTTTTTATCTTATTTTACACAATTTATCATAATTAAAAAACCTTAAAACTCGTTTTCACCCATATAAAGAAAATTTACCTCTTCAAAACGGAGATGTACAGATATATATTTTCCACCACCGCTAGAACTATTCCGGATCATTCTATCAACCATTTTTGCTGCAAGTGCGCGTATTGGTTCTGAAAATCTAAGTGCCCCAAAATTTGATAAACATCTGAGCCCCTGGATATCTGAAGGAACAGCATGTGCCAACCTGTTAGAGAATGGCGCAACACGTACTGCCCTGCACAATCAATATTGTATTTCACACACCTACTCATTAAAGTATATCCAAAAGGCCCTACATATACTACAAATAAATAAATAAAAAGAAACATAACAACATAATATGTTGCATAAATGAGATAATCAGCTGACCAAAGCTAGTTTTTTTGGGTGATTTAATATTCATCTCAGTATTGAGCTATCTCATTGTTGCTTTTTACTTCATTATACAAAATCTAAATATTTTGACCCTAAATAGTCAAAAGCATCATAATCATTTTAAATGCACATCCAAACACCCCCCACATTTGCACTATGTAAAACAAAAGGCTAGATAGATACTTCTTCCTCCAAAGGAAAAGGAGTTGCCTTTATAATATTTCTCTGTCCCATAAAAAGTGTCTGATTTCAACATGTAAGTTAAAAAAACAAATAATACATATGAATGTTTTTTTTTCATCTTACTACTTTTAAACAAAGTTACAGCAGCCACAATCCTCATCTACTTATTCTAGATCGTTAAAGGCCATGTATCCAGGAGTATCTTGAAGAGAAAATTGAAAATTAGCAACACGCTTCTACACTATGTTTAATCTGTTACTGCACTTCAAAAGAAATACATCACTAAAGTTACTGCACATATTTTGTATAACCAGGAAACATCTCAAATACTAACATGGCTGTATCATTTCAGAGGAGTAACCTTGTCAAACTGGCTCCTAAGCCGCTTTATCAAAAAATAATACATCAGAAATACCATGGTCTTGTGATTTATTTAGCATATTAAAAATACCAAATGAAGGAAAAGATGATGAAAACAAAGTTGGTCGGCCAATATACATACCCCAATTCTAGAAGCTTTGGCAAGACCTTTTGAAGGTAGTAAGTTGGACTTGACCAACCTTTGACTCTCAAGTTCACAATGTTACTTATATTGTTGTCAAAACGCCCCAACACGTCATTTGGCAATTCTCTAACCACATTCACGTGACTTCTCAATGCGTATATAAAGAAATCCTCATCAAATATATCCCCAAATTTGCTGCAATTTTGATAGAAAAAAATAAAAAGTGTCTTAGAGCAATAACAAACAATTAAATTTTGTCAAATTCTCATAAATAATGTTACTCTATACAATTGTCCACAAAGTTTGAGAAACCATTCTAACATATGCCACAAATTTACATGTTCCAACATTATGAGGATACGTATACCATAAAAGCTAATATTATACTAGTTTGCATATAATACCAAGAGATTTGGACACAGATACGGCTACAGCCGTACATTCAAATAGGGAAGGATATATAATTTTACATTTATCTTGATAATTACCACATACCACTTTAGATGCAACAAAACGTTTATAATTACAGGTATTTTTTCATTATTTAAACTCCCGAGTCCTGACAAGTTTTTCTAGCAGAATTGTTATACATGAATGTAAATTAATCCTCGGGTGACCTAAAACTAGTGTTTAACAGTTGGGCAGCCTTGATGAAAAATTTTTCAACACTTGTTTGGTCTATGTATACATCATCCCTATTCTTACTCCATGCAAATGTTTATTCAGGGTTGGAACTTAAAAAAGAAGGGTTTTTTTACATATGCAAATGTTTATTTAGGCTAACATACTTGATGCAAATGTCCATCACATAAATAATTATAATCATAATAAATTCTAGCCAAAACTTCACACTAACTCGCTTGAAAAAAAAAGACAGGAGATTACGATAACAAAAAGATTATAAGAGAAACACACCTTGAATCACGCCACACACTATTCAGATGAAATACTGGAATGACAAGTGTAGCATTTAGTAGCCCTGCCACTGCCACTGCATCACATATCTGGTATTCACAATTTATTAACAGAAAGGAGTTCAATAACACAATAAACAATTAGGTATCACATTTAAACAGAGCAACAGAAAGCTCAACTCGGATACCATCATAACAATGGCAGTAAATATACGTCAAGTTCATATGTTCATATAATGACTTCGACCTAAAAAGCTCATAAATGAATACCCTTCTTTTTTATGGACACTGAATCCAGAAAAATAATATGTACAACAAGAAAATATCTTTACAACTACTATCAAATAGTCTATAATGAATCGAGGAATGTATCATATAAAACAATGAAATGTACCGATAATCTCTGTTGGTTCAGGCCGCCGTTTGCTTCAATGATGAGAAAGCCATTTGATTTAGGTAGCTCTGGATGAACAAAGTCCAAAATAAAGTTAACATGAAGACTATGAAAGATGTTATTATAACTTTCTAGATCAAATTACTTGAAAAATACAAACCTGCTTGAGAATTCTGCAGGTGAATACAAGGCTTCCACGATTGACGTGATTTCATGTTCCAAACATTCATCATCTATGATTTCCATGGAGAATATTGCAATTTTAGGCACATTCACAGCTAAAAATTAAAATCATGAAATGAAAAGAAACGTACAGCTTTGTTCATATAACATCTACATATTATGTAGCTTTATTCATGCATGTTTAAATTCTATTTCCCTTTTGGGTACCCATATTCGAATTTACTAAATTATGTAATCTAAGACTGACACCTACCTAACCAAATAATATCAATGGGCATTAGAATGAATCAAGGTAACTAGAAATAAACTGAAGTTGATTATATCTTCTTCATAAAAATCATCAAGAATGTAGCTTGCCCGTCTCCTGATGATTAAAGATTGTGGGATCAAATGTTATTTCCCCGTTTTGACCACTCATACTCAAATTAGCCTAACTTATAAGTTTTTCTAAAGCAAGAACATGTGCACCATCTAAAAAGACATAAAATCTAACAAATGAAATAATCTTAATGAGCAAGTGGATCACGATTTCCATGTGCAAAGCGAAGAATATGTTATATGGCATAACTATAGCATGATAATCAATGCAAATCACATTACCAAATCATTGCTTCGATTATTTTCAGCTTCCATATAAGGCCACAAGTGTTCAAAAACCTGCGGACTTCGATATAAAGACCCAAAAGGAGCTGATTTAGCAGAATTTGCACTACTTTTACTAATAATTCCAACATCAAAACCCATTATACCCATATACAACAACATTGCAGATATATAAAGAAGGGGAGCAAATAATAAAACCCCTCGCCGCCTGTAGACAGCCGATATCACCACATAAACCCACCGCTCTACAAAACTCTGCAGCTTCACGTCTACCCCGCCACCGCCACGGAAGCCGACTCCGCCACCTCCTTTATTCCGGCGATACCGAGGGGAGGAAGGGGGTGAAGGGGACGGCGAGACGCTCCTAGTTCCGGTACTAGGCCGTCCTAAGCGACTGTAACCGTGCATTTTAGGGGATCTTTTTGTAGGTACAACACTTAAAAGATTCGAGATTTCTGCAAATTCTCACACTTTGAACACATCCTAGTGCAAAAAGTTTAAATTGAGAGAACCCCAGATGAGCAAATACAGTAAAGAATCAATTAGGTATAGGTAATAACACGAAGATGAATTTGAGTACAAGAAATTAACATCAAAATATAGAATAGTGTCAGCGTCAATTACAGGGAAAGGGTTAGGGAAGCTTTTCTTGAAGAAGTCACAAAGACAACGCAAGAAATTTAATTGAAAACAAAGGGAGTAGCAGCTACAGATGCTGCAAATTCACACTTGTGATCTTCTTCAAGTGCAAGTGTAATGACTTTATTAGAAACTAGAAAGTAAAAAAGTAGTCTTTAACGTGGTGGTATTTATGACTTTTGACGCTCTTCTTTCTCTGTTGGTGCTTCACCGACATTTTCACGGCATCTGTCGGCACTCCCAACCTTGTCAAATGTACACAAGGTATTCGACTGTAAAATTGTCTGGAAATTAAATTAATTTCATTGCTAAATATTGGACATATAGTTTGATTATATTATATGAATTAATTAATTAATATTAATCAGTAAAATATTTTTAACCCTTAAAACTTTTTATTCGAAAGTGGTTTAATATCTAAACTTGTTACAATAGATTGTTTAAACTTGTTACAATAGATTGTTTTAGCCGCTCTATGTTCTTCTTTGTTATTAAACTTTTTTAAAATGATTTAATCCATAAACTTCATCTTAAAAATGGTTTAATCCTTAAATTCTTTTAGGCTAACAAATATACGTGATTTGTAGAAATACCATTCCACAATCCTATATTTTCAGTCCAAAAATACACTAAATGACCATAATTCCTTAACAGCATATCCATAAAATACAGTACAGTTTTAACAATAAATTCTAGGGCAAAATGCATGAAAATACAATTAACTTTGTCTTAATTATCATTGTATACAATCAACTTTAAATTCTTAAAAA
>JAUEJL010011211.1:0-10019 GCA_032274825.1 Drosophyllum lusitanicum | reverse complement strand
TTATTATACAAGTCATCGATCATTATTGTTACAATTAACGATAATAAGGTTAAGCGTTTATTGGTTATAATAAAAAAACTAAAATGATTATATAATATTTTATAATAATAAAAGTAAAAATTTGGTTGAATATGATATTTTGAAATATTATAAAAGGTAAATATGATATTTATAAATTAAGGTGAACAAATATGTTATTCTAAAGTTTAAGAAGGACATATGAAATCATCTCTAATAATTTTGATTTAAATTAAAGTCAAAATTGAATTCAATTTTGATTAAAAAAAATAAAAATTGGATTTTAATTTTTATTAAAATGGATGGTTAAGATTTGATAATAATTTTTTTTATTAAATCCAATTACTAAGATTATCTAATAGATTTTATTGAAGTTAATCTTTTATTTATATTAGAAGATTAAAGGGATTAGTGCCTCGATCAAAGGTCGACCATATCCTTGAATTGGGGTTAATTAGAAATGTAGTGTAACTTTTTAAGTAAAAAATATAACCAAAGGCAAAACGTTAACTAGTTTAGATTTATATAACCAAGGACTCGAGCCGATCGATCACAATCGATTGACGTATATTAGTAGAGAGTCGGACATTAGAAATGGAATTCCTATATATTACCACAATTCGATCTATTGGAATCCTTTAAAAAGATTTTCTATGGATTTGAGTTTGAAACCGAAAATAATTTTTACAGAAGGATTTCTCATGTATTTGCAACGGAAATAATATAGGGGAAAGTTATTGGAAATTCGAATACTTTTTCTATGTTATCGATCCCACGAATTTGATTTTGAAACCAAAGTTAGCACTACGTACTAAGACAGGCTCCGACGGATTTTCATGGTGTGTATGAGTTGATTGAGTGATGGAGGAGATCCATCACATGTAAAAATTGTCTATGGCCTTAATTAATTAATCAAGTAACTTTTGCTTAGAGTACATGGTATGAGTGCTAGTGGGTTTGTCAGGTTATATAATTAAGTTTAGACCTTGGTAGTTTAGTTTGGTGTCGATTTTATATATTCTGGTTGTTTTTTAAATAAAGACCATCAATCATGACGTTATATACATACACTAGCTTGGAACAAACATTTGGGTGAGAGAAAGATTAAAATTTAAAATTGTTATATATAGACAAAATTCATCGCTAACCCAATTAAAACGTTTTGGTTTTAAAGGGATGGACGAGGAAATACAAGATGGAAAACAACTAAACGGGATACAAAAGTACAAAAACAGGTATACCGATCGAATTCACTCAAACCCTTTCAAACAAAGGGTAAAATTAAGTTTAATTTACATGGATATATAAATCAGTGGAAGTTGACATTGGCTTGGTACGTCGATCCTAAATTCCAGTTAACCGGAGCGACATTATAAGCCGTAATAGTTTGTTTGGTGGTGTATGAAGTTAGCCTGAATGATAGTGCTTGACCCTCAAGGGTCGCAAAAGCTTGGTACGAAGCACCCCAATTATGGCTCATGCTGATCCAACCTGTCTTGGTCCCTTTCACCCACATCTGTCCAATGTCACCAGCACCACCAACATTCATCACATACACCAAAAGCCAGTAACCATTTCCTTGAAAAGAGAATCTAATGCCACCTTTCCTAATGCCATTGCATGGAACCCTAAATTACCCAAAAAAGGAGTATTAGCATTTAAGAAGTGCTGACCAAGATCTAATCAGTTAAGATGTTGGTTAATTTGTGCTTAATATGTAGTTCTACCATGAAAACGTTAAAACTTGTGGAACAGTTAAACTGATGTTTTGCTATTAAGTAACAGAAATGCACCTGCGGTACATGACAGGGACGATTCCTGCTTTCCATTGCGCGATTTTCATGAACGCTGGTTTAGCCATATCGAAATGGGTTCGTGGTGGGTTGCACCATCCACCGTTGTTAGAATCCTGGGACCAATTGGGTGGGCAGAGGTTGGTGGCAGTGACTGTGGTGTAACCTGTGTAGCACCATGGAGACTGAACACACCGTATTTGGTAACATTGACCACATGCAAATCCGTTGTTAAAGACTGTCGAGCTCAATGCAGCTGTATCGGTTCCGTATCCATTAGTGATCAAGTTTCCATATCCACAAGCACCTCCTGAAACATAAATTCAAGAATATATATTAATGATATTTATAGTTTTATACTTCAAATAAAAAACGATACCCAACTCGATAATGCACCAAACCATATATGTCATTAAATACTTGAATTACATACCCATTGTGGCAGATGCAGATTCGTCTCCATAAAATGTGGCGTGAGCTAGGGTCCATGGGCTCGGAACATAGCCATGGTAGACAGCTCCAGTAGGGTTTATGAACCAGACGATTAATGTGAGTGTCATGATGATATCAAACAAGAAGCAAAACCTGGGTAAATGATGAAATGAAGCCATTTTGTTTTTGCTTTCTAGATGTTTAAAGATGTTGTGAAGTTAGTTTGTACGAGTGTTGTTTATTGACTTTAACGTCAAGAGCAATTTATAGGACCCAAAATCTAATTAAGCGACAAAATGTTAGAGGTGGGTGGCTTCTATTTGTACGTGACCCTCACGTTGGTTGACATTTTAAAGTCAACCTTGCTTCTAAGATTTATTATGTATGGTACGTACACAACAAGATTCTGAGTTCCCTGATTATATAAAATTTATATCTTAAGCTAGAACTAAGCAATCACATATATCCCTTATATAACTATTATGCATTTTAATAGTGTTTCCGTAAAGTTTTGGATGTAGATAAAATTAGTGTCTATATATCATCTTATTTTATGTAATTATTATTTACGCTAGACCATTTGGTTTTCTCAAGTTAAGCTCAAATACGAGTTAGGGTGTACGAAGTGCACGCTTGTTTAAGCTAATTAAGCTATTTGTGCTCTTTGTTCTCTTGTTTAAGAACTTGAGTGAGTTTTATATATCAACTGTCCGATTGTTATATATATAGTTTCATGAATGCAATCAGGGCATGTAGAGACGTAATATATACTAGGAGAATTATTCAAGATTTGAACGTAATATAATTAATCTAAATAAATAAATGTTGATGAATGAAATCCCACGAGGTTCATGACAACGGGAGAGCAGATACATGCAAGTTCGCACTTGAGATTGCCACAATCAAATTAATTATTACTCATTACAATTACAATTAATGATTGTAACAATTTGGGTAATAATATTAAAAGATTATACGTACTCCACGTCGTGTTATCCACAGCCGACGTTTTCCTATTACGAGAGTTTATTTTTTATATTATTATTAACCGAAGTTTTATGAATCCGTAGGCCAGAAATCAATTAGCCCATGCTTATAGCCTTCGGGCTTCGCTTCAGGTTGTCCATTGGCTTCTTTGGGTTTCTCATGTACACCCATACACGCCCAAGTCCACCCGATCGGATAACAATTTTAGGTTCACCACCCCGAAGCTATCTCTTCCAACTTTCTCTCTATCTCCCCTCTCTTTCTCTCTCTAATATATACATTATTAAAATAAAATAAAATGTGGAGTAAGATTAGGTTATGTTATACTAACTTTTGTGATGAGAAAGAGAAGGAAAACGGAAGGTGATATAAGGCTGACGTGACATTTAAATTGAAGAATCCAAAAGGTATGCCATACGGATGGTCTTAGGTCTGAAACTAGCTATTGACGGTTAGGACTCGAGACTGCTGGCTTTGTCCTACACACCATTTTACAATGGAAAAATTGGTCAAATGTTTCACTTTTTACGATGGTTTACATTAATCTTGCCGATTTAACATCATAAACCATTGTCGCTTGTTACAAATATGATTATTAAAGCTAAAACAGATGTATAATGTCGGGATGTTATTACTTAAAGACTCTGCTTTCTATGAACAGAGCATGCACCCAGTGTAAAATATACATATGATATGAACATACATAATCCATGGTCGCATGTTATACACATGAACATACATCGACTATGATTGAAATTGCGAATGCACGCTTATGCAATACAGCCTAAACAAACGCACACGTAACCCCCTATTCAGGAAAAAACCAACCTAGGTACATTTACAGTAACATCCTCCTTCAAACATACCTCCTGTCATGCTTCATTAATTCCCAATCAATCCTACCTGCATTTTTTTAATTTTTTTTCAGTTGGGTTGTAGTTTAAAAGATATAGGTGAAGCTCAGAATGAAGTTAGTAAAATGTTGCAGAGACAGAATTCATACCCCAAATCAAGCTTCACTTCCTTCTGGCAATGTTATCAAGCGAGTATTTTGATCAAACACTAATGGGGTTTGACAGCTGGAATCAGAGAGTGGATTTAAAGTTAATCTTTATGCCATAATAAGTTGCTCCAGGAAACATCCAGTCAAGCCAACCCACAAGCTACTCAAAGACTCGTTAAAAAAAATGTATGAAATAGATTTAATTTAAGTCAAGTCAAACTCGAGTTACTAAAGTAGACTTTTAAGTCGAGTTTGAGCATTAGAATACTTGAAGTATAAAGCTCGCAAGTCGCAAGACTTATTGAGCTTGTGTAATTCTATATCTTTACCCTATTTTTATATAAATTTATGTGATTAGCCATAGTGCCATACTATGCAATCAAGTCAAGTCGATATGAGCACCAACGTATCAGGTCTGTGGATACTTCCTAGTTTTGTAATACTAATACGTAAAAACTGAGCCAGGCTTGAAAGTATTGATTAACTCCTTAGGCCCAGTTAAAAACTTAAAAAATGAAAGATCAATCAAGCTTGGGTCGAGCTTTAGCTTCATGTTTTAAGGCTTTGCCACCTCTGCCATTTTCTTTCATTCTATGTTTCGTGGGTCCAGTCTTCATTTTTCATCATTCAAATGGGACCTAGTTTAATTAGTCGATTTATTAGTGAACAGGAGCTCTCTCTTTTCTTTTATGGCAGAGATCTCTCCACACCAAGGAACCAACTCACAATAACTACATCCCCAAGCTTCAAGAGGAACCAAGGAGAAGAATACCCATCACATCTAGATTTCATCACAAAGTATACTCGATGAGACCCTGATATAAATCAAGTCAATCTCAATTGGTATCCAAAGGAAAGAGTGGAAAAAAAAGAACCAATAGTCCCTACTGCCTACACAGTTCGAGAAGTAGGTGATCTACCAAAAGTCTGTCGACCCAAAACTCACTTTAATAATCTGACAACCTTAAGACCTATCCTTTAATTAATATAAATAAAAGACTAACATGCATAAAATTTATTATACGACCTAACCCTTCATTTAAGAAAATAAATTTAATTGCCCAATTTTCACCATCCTTTTAATCAAAATTGGAATTCCACTTTTGACTTTTTAGGCAGAGGCATGTTTGACTTTTTGCATCCCGTAATTGCAATGTAAACCAAATACTTCCTTTTCATATGTTATAATATTTTGGGTACCTACTTTGAATATATGCAACGAAGGTCATTACTAAATGCTTCCTTTCCATTACTTTAAATTATAATAATTAACAAATTATAAACTGTAGACCGTGTGTTCAAATTGAACATAACCCTTCATTTAGTCAAAATAAACAGTATTTTCTAATTGAGCAAACATAGATTAATTTGGTCAAAATTAAAATCATTTTTGACATTAAAGATTAGTGTACAGTGCCGATCTTTGTTAACCCATTACTACACATGACTTTAGTTTATCCGATTACTAAACCTCCATTTGTTCTCCTTGGAATCCGAAAAGGTTAACAAAAGGTAATATGCTTCTTCAACGAACCGTGTATCACACGGGTATTTAATCTAATTTATGATATAAGACTACCTTAGCGAACAAGGTTTCTTGTTCGATAAGGAAACCATTACACTTATATTTGTTCAACTCCTCTAATTTATTTTAATTCCCAATTCCACCCCCGCACTTGTTTAGGTTGGCTAGTATCAGACCCAAGATTAAGGTCAAAAGTTATGGAACTTACTTTGTGCATTTGACATTGTTGGTAGAACCCCCACTGGAAACTGACAATATGGTTCCAAAGAATGAAGTATTCTCTGTTCCACAGTTTGGACAAAGGCCCTGAAAAGGTAAAATTTTATGTTAAGTTAATGCAGATAATAAGCGTTAATTTGTAAAAGCTAAAATTTAATGATGAAGACAGCTACCTTCAATATCAAAAAATCTCTCACAATGACGTTGGTAAGTGTAAAGGACAACCATAATATGAATGGTATGGCGGCAAACCAAGTGAAGATGAAACTAAATGGCTCTGGAAGCTGATATAAAAGTATTTACAATCGTTAACTTCTTAAATAACAAAGCTTAAACAATTCAAAATGGAAAAAAAGAAAAAGAATAAAGGAAACACATGCAACTTTGTGTGTGTGAGAGAAAGAGAGAGAGCTCTTTAAATTGCAAGAAAATTAGAACATATAAACAACATTTACCTCCAAAAGGTATGTGATTTCAAAACCAGTAATGTCATCCAGAAAGAAGAACCTACAAAAGCCATATATAACAAGTAACTGGATGTTAGTTTAAAGAAAAAATGCACCAATGATGAACCAAAATGTAGGAGAATAAGTGAACTTTCGCTTACAATCCTAATGCAACGACAGCAGCAGGGACATTTATGAGGAACATTTTGAGGTAATCAACAGTTAGGTCACTGTAAACCTACAATCAAATACGTTTATAAGCAGCAAATTCCATTAGAATACTGCAAGCAACCAAGTTTTTCATACATACACAGTTCATTTTAATACTCAAATGGAGTTCATTATTATTCATATGAATGGATTGAATAATAGCAAGGCTGACTATGCATTAGGCTTCAAATATAGGACCTTCAGTTTGAGACTTGTATTCATGCCATAGTGCTGCTGATATGACAACAATGTTTATACAATCCATTAAATGAACGAATATAATCATGCACAATCAAGATTTGACACTTGTGGATTTGATGGGGAGTAACTTGTAAATTATTGCTAGAGTGCTAGACCATACAACAAACTGCAAGCGTCTATAAGCTTAATCTATTAAAAATACGAAGGTTTTAAAGGAACACACCTTTCTACTACGAAGACTGCATCTTGGACCCTCAGCTACAATGTCACTTCCATCTTTCTGAAAGAATGTAATTGAAAAAATGAAGCAGTATGGTGTGTGAAAATAATAAAACAAGCATAAAGAACGAATAAAAAACAATGGCACCATTTGTGTATAATAAATACTTATTGCCAAAGCTTTTTAAAAGAAAATACTTATTGCCAACTGTATGCAATAAGTCTCAGGAAAGCTACAATTGTTGTTGTGATAATCACACACATCAGATCTGAATACAATAAAGATCATAAGTTGATGAAATTATTAATCCATGTGTAAGTCATTAACAACAAAGCAATCATTTGCATACCTTTAATTGTATCTTCAATTGGTCAAACTCTTTATCACTCATTATCGGTTTACCAGATACATAAGCCATTGATGCTTCTAAAAACTTCTGTTCATCAGAGCCTGCAAGGCATTATATATAACACAAAGCAATCATATACATAGAATATTGGGTGACATTTTCATGGTATGATATTTGAAAAACAAATACAAGTTATCCATACTTAGCATTACTACACTGCTTCCTTCCCACATCAGTTCTTCCTTGAGATTATCAAATTCCTCGTTTGACATGATAGCTTTTCCTTCGTAATAGAATGACTTCATAAGACACACAATCAGTAATGAATAACGAAAGTCTAATAATGGTGAATAAAACAGAGGAGTGGAATGAAGTGATTTAGATTTGTTGTTGAAGTAAAATGCTTTAGGCTCCTTGTGAAATTTTGTCACTCGCCATACACAGGCAGCAAACTGAAGGTAAAAGCAAGAAAGTAAAACAAAAGGATGGGAAAAGAAGGTCGATTTACTTGTAATGCTTGAAGAAATTCTTGTTCCATTTCTCCTATTGTTTTCTTCTTTTGTTCTAAGCTGCAATAAGGCATTATATTGCTATCAACAACTTCACCTTCTTGAACTTGACCTGAAAGAAACACGATATGAATTTATCTTGAAGTTGCATGACTATAAAAGCATCATAGCTGCAGAGTTCATGATTTTTCTCTAGTTAAGTAGGCAGGCTAAATTTTATGAACAAAAACTTCTTTTATATGACAAATTAAAAAAGCACAAATGTCTTTTGTGAGACTTGAACCCACAACTTTCAGGTTCGTGGCAGCCTTTGGGGTGTGGAGAGGTGCAAAATCCACAGGTTTTGGTGGCATATGAGTTGTGATATTTAGAACCGAATTGGTGGTTATTACACCAAGTTCAAGATTTTTAGACTCAAAACGGGTTTAAGGAAGGGTCACAGGTCTTAAATGTGTACTTTGATAATGTTAGGAAAAAACTGAAAATTTTATATAAACATATGTAAATATGAAAAACATAAATCCAAAATTTCCGTTGTTCAACCAAATATTGTGTTCTATCCTCAGAATCAATCAACAAAACCCAATTAAATTCCATGAGTATTTATCGAACTTCATTAAACCAAATTGCATTAGGTTTACAGTTGGAAAAACCAGTAAAAAAACAAATAACATTAACATCAAGTTAGAAGTATTTCATAGTTCAAATAAGCAAGGCGACTTTATAAAGACGAAGTTGAGAAGCCCCATTTCTCTCTCTCCATTTAAGTCTAGATTCAATATACATACATAATGACAGTTGAACATTGAGATTGATGTCTAGTATTCTCAGTCTTCGACATTTGCAGTTTAGTAACGTGTTACCAGCTTAGTCATCATTTGCACAATTTTAGTTCAATTTCAGCACTTAGTCATATGTATATTCTTTAAGGCTAAACGAATACTAGATCATCTCCTTAAACTGCTAAACCTCAAGGTCCACCATGTGGCGCTACTTGTAATCCTCCAAACCCATCAACTTACCAGGTGTTACGCGTCTAAATCATAAGCTATATGTATGGAGGGTTGTAATATGCTAGATTGTCGTTTAATTGCATGATATTATTAGAGATAATAATATCGTGTAACATTATTGAAGTCCAAAAGCAGCAACAAGACAAATAATCAAACGCTAACCTGGCTGATCAGTAGTGGCCTTTGGGGAAATAAAAATCAATCTCCGTCGACTAGCAAACTGTCTTCCAATCAAGTGAATCGACTGAGCCTTGGACGCAGCCAGCCGATAAGAAGCAGATATAGAAAAACCAGCAGAGGGTCTTCGAATTGGAGCAGTGAAGAAACGAGAAGAGGTTATGGTGAAACTCAATTTGGAGGCCATTTTCGCCGGTGGGCGTGATGAGATGAGCATACAAATTGGAAACTGAATTCATTTTGCGGTGTTTATTTCGGGAAAGGAATTGAAGAATCAGACAAATTGAGAGATAAGGTGAGCTTCCAATGTGTGGAGGGAAATTTGGGAGGAAGTAATTTGTTGATTATTTTTTATTTCTTTTACTATCACAAATGCCAAGTCAGCAGCTTAGTTGGTCTCGAATCTCCACGAAATCCGTTTCTAGTGACACCAAGTCCTCCATTTATCATCTTTAAGGGTAGGGGAGTGGTCACCTCCCACCACACACACCACACTGTCACGTCATCTATTTATTTTCACCACTCAGTTTACCACTCAGACTCGTAGTGGTCACTCCCAATGACTCATCTTAATTATTAATTTTATATTTAATAAAAACCAAACAAACCCTTGCCTGCTCAAATCACAACCCGTCGTAAGAGGAAAATCGATCGGATCTGCCGCCGTAACCAAGAAGGCGACATCTCGCAGCAGCAAGGCTGGGCTCCAGTTCCCCGTCGGTCGTATTGCTCGCTTCCTCAAAACCGGAAAGTACGCTGACCGGATCGGCGGTGGTGCTCGCTGCCGTGGAGGGAAGGAACAGAGACGGAAGTCGTGGAGTTGAAGGTGGGACCATCGCCGGCCATCTGTTTCTTCCTTTTTGTCGGAGAACGACCATCGCCGGCCGTCTTTCTCTTCCTTTTTGTCGGAGAACGAC
>JAUEJL010011200.1:0-10019 GCA_032274825.1 Drosophyllum lusitanicum | reverse complement strand
TTATTTATATTTTAGTTATTAATTAAAAAGATAATTAAGTTAAATAATTTTGTTTATATAAAAAAAATAAAAAAAAGGTGGGGAAAGTTTGGGTAAGAAAAGGGAAGGTATAACTCTTGATTTGGGTAGGGTGAAGGAAATGAAGGAGGGAATGATGTAGCGCTGACGTGACATTAGGTAAGAAAAATAGAAGGTATAACTTATGGTCTAAGTAAATAAATTAAAATTTAAACATTTTCCTCTATGCTTGCTCTAGAGAAAGAGAAAAAAAAATTAGGGAAATTGAGTTACTTTTGAAGGATCTAAGCCATCAATCCATAAATCAAGATCAATGTTCATGTTTTTTTTAATAATGAATTTCAATAATTGATGCGTTTTGGTAACCTAATCAAGATTTTAGTGTTCACTTTTTTCTAACAGAAACCAAAGAAACCAAAACGGTATTCTACCAATTTTTGCAAGATGCAAAATCTTAGCTTATAGGTTTAATTTGTAAAGGGACTAACCAACAACCAAACTAGGAACATATAACCGTAAGCAAACAACAGTTGTACAGAACGAAATTAAGAAGAATATCAAACTAACAAGAACAAAACGAAAGCAATGCCCAGCGAGGATTACACCATCATGAATTTGGCAACGAAATCTACTCCATCCAAGACACGACTCCTGTTTTGATATGGAAACGAACTACGGAACATCCATAGATGAAATTCGAAGAAAATATCCTACAAACTTCTTTTTCTAGCAAAATATAACATTATTTTATGCCTCAAGATGGACCAAATCCGATAAAGAAAAGCCCAGATTGTAGCCTACTAGATACGATAACATCCGCATCCGCCAATAATGTTATTGCATTAGATACATTCAGTAAGTTTTACATTCCACTATCTACGCATAAACTTAAACCTGAAATTCTTTACAATTTACAGATGTATGGTCAATCGATTCAGATTCTTCCTCGTAACATGGACACAACACAGAGTGGAGATCTATGCCTATGTTATTTTGTCCTCTTGTGTCTTTTCCTATAAAACATACTTTGGCTCATTTGAAAACAATCTCATCCAAGGAAAAATTCACCCTATTTCTAAGCACACTTGTGATTATTCAAACACATATTTTAAGTATGACTCTTGAGTTGTTAACAAGATTCATATATTGAAAAACACCTCAAAGGCAAGAGAATAATAAGAGAAAGGGATCTTAATTTACAAATCTATTTACTCTCTTGTTAATTATCGTGATGGAAGAACAAATATTTCATTGTAACCATATTACTGGTGTTGAGAGTTTGTTGTGTATCTTTTTTGTGAAGAACTTAGTTGTGAGAGTTGCTTAAGATGGTCACTATTTTAGGAAATTAGTAACAAGTACTTAAGGTGATTACTACCTTAGAAAATTACTAATAAGGTGCTTATGATGATCACCATCTTGAGAGATTAATAACTTTGTAAAGATGATCACTACCTTCTTAGTGAGAGGTTATGTTGGTGATCTCTTCCATCTAAGAGAAGCATTGCTAGTGAAGACAACTTTTAGATTGAAGGCCAATTAGTGGACGTAAGTTGGATTCATTAATATTCAACCGAACCACTATACATCGGGTGTCATCATTTCTCTTCCTTTTAACTCTTTATTTACGCATTTATATTTTTGCATTATTATACATATTTGCTTCTGTTGTGTTCAATAATATAGTTATTAAAGTTTAGTAAAGAGATAATAATTTAGAATTTAAATAATGGTTAAGTGCACCGAAATGTAATTAAGTATCCCGTTTTAATATTGCGTACAACGAACTATGCTTTGTTCGCAAAAATGCATTTAACTACCCAAAATTTTATGTTAATGTAATGTGACCTGCAATTGAAGGTTTGCAGGTCACCATAATTTTTTTTCTATTTTTTATTGTTTTATTGTCATTTATTATTATTATTATTATTATTATTATTATTATTATGCATACACTTTATATTGTTATTATTTTTTACTTAAACAATTAAACCTTCATCTTTTTAATGAAATGGAGATCATAGGGTGCGTCTTTTGAATATTCATCTTTTAAATGATAAACCAAATTGATGGGTTTGAAGAACATAAATCAATGGGTTTTATATGAATGCTCTTAATCCCAAATCGATGGGTTTTGTTTGGGAAAAACTAGATTCATTGAGAGTTTTGTTTAAATCATATTCAGTCGTTCAGATCTGCTTAAGGGTTTGATCTTGTTTGCTTTTTCCGGTAGATAAATTTGGGTAAAACTTTTAAATTTGAAAAGATGAACACCATACATTAAGAACACCAACACATTCAAGAAAACCAACAGTAGACGAACCTGGGCAAACACTTTTAAGCTTCAAAAAATAAGAACAAATCTGTGATAAAAAGACATTCAAATCGCAAAAAACACCACCGATAACCACCAACAACACATTCAAATCACAAAAACAAGAACAAATCGGTGATAAAAAGATCAATTCGCAAGAACAAGAACACAAACCCTCAACACATTTCCACCTACAACCACCACCAACACCATCCTCTAAAGAAAATGACATCATTGGCGTATTGCAAGTGAAATAGAAGGACTTTTTCTCTTTTCCCCACCTTAATACCTTGGAGCACTCTCTTATTTAGAGGCTCTTTCATTACAAATTTTAACCCCCTCTATGACAATAAGAAAAAGGAAAGGGGACATAGTGAATCCCTTTGTTTCAAACTCTTTTCCGTCTTGAATTCATCTGTTGGATACCCGTTTACAAAGATCGAAACATTTGAGGATACCAAACAAGCCTTTATCCACCGACTCCATTTGCCACCAAAACCCATCACCTCCATTAGGGCACTAACTCAAAAAGAAAATCGTACGTCACACAATCAATCGTATGTCTTAAGAAAATCCACCTTAAAAATTACACCTATAGCATTTAGTTTAAAGAATACTTGATTTGACCTTCTTGATGCATGTGTTCGCTCTTGATGCATGTAGTAGTGTTGGTAATAAGAGAGCTTCTGAGTGTACTGATTTCCTTTGAGAAACATCTATTTTGCTTTTAGTTAAAGAATATTTAATTTGATTTACTGATATAAAGTTCATCTAGAGCATTGTAAACTTGGATGTTATATAAATACAAACATTGTTTAATTCTTTGTACCTTATTTGAAAAAAGCCAATGAATTTTACATTTAACATGCTTAGCATGTCATGTCTCCTGAAATGTTATCCAAAAAAGGGTAGACATGATTATAGTTTCAAATATTTTGGAGGCATTCATAATCATAAAAAAAGGCCAAAAAATTTCTAAAAAAAGCAAGATAAAATCTGTATAATTAAGGTCCTAGAATTACTATAAGTTCAGTTTTAATCACAATAACGTGACATTAAAATGTTTTGAATGCATTACTCAATTCAACATGTTATTGATGCACGTAGACTTCTATATCACCAAATTTACCTACAAATTTTTTATTGTTTCTACTATTTGAAAATCGCTTTTATTACGAGTAACGTAAGTACCATTTATAATCATTAATAGCGGTATTTTGGTCATTTATATGTTTACTAAATCATGAATTACGTCCAGATGGATAAATTATTTAATGAGACTTATTTAGGGTTGAAATGATTGGTGATATTTTGGTAATTAAATGCGTTTTAAGTAGGAAGGTTATAAAAAAGTGGTTGAGGGGTAAAATGATAAAACTGGACGAAGAGTGACGGTCACTCTCCTTAACAATTTAACCTAACATGTCTTTTATATAGTAAACTTTTTTTATAAAATTACATTATTTAAAAGATAAAATTATACTCTTTCATTTGATATAGTATTGCATTTTTTAAAAATTTTTGGAACTATGTTGCACAATATTTACACGATGTTACACCACTTTTGCACTATGAGGTAGATTACTATGGTGCACGCGGGCATTTGGCGTTGCGTTACACAATTTTTACACAATGTTAATATGTTACACGACAATGGTATTGTGTTGCATGTATTTACACTGTGTTGCACAGCTTTACAACATTGCGTTGTACAGTTTTTACAACACAACGTTACACAGTTTTTTACACTCAGTTGCAAGTGACTTTGGTACACAATATATACATTGTCTAGAGTGTTTTTTACATGCAGATGCAAAAAAAGATGTAAAAAAATAAAGTTTCGTGTTAAACTATTTTCTTAACATTCATATAAAAAAAGATTCATGTAAGTTTATATTTTAAGTGCAAGTGCAAATGCAAAACAAAAAAGTAAAAATGATTTATTTTAAGGAATTCACGTCATGTGCCATGACAAAAAAAGAGAAAAGGTAAAATCAAATACGATGGCTACCGGATGTAATTTTAAATGACTACCATCATATTATTAAAAAAGATATGATGAGACATGTAACACACTCTTGGTGTGGCTATTCTATTTTAAAATCCTTTTTTATTAATCTTGATATTTTGATAAGATTAATATGTCGACCCCTCTCTTTACATCACGACGTGATGGTGATGCCTCATGCAAATGATCTCCATTGGCTTTGTTATGAAGAACAGCTAGCTAGTGCATTAGCAAAAATGAATATAATTAATCATCAAGGAAATAACACGTAAGATGTACATTCAAAGTCATCGTTTGAACGCGTAGAAAACATTAAAATAAACAATTAATGAACTAATTTAAGAAAGGGCATATAGGAAAACGTCCCATCAAAAACATTCATTTTTATTATGAGTTACAGAACTAAGTAATTTATTAAATTAATGATTATATATCTTAATGAGTTTTTATAACATTTGTTAAATGTAGAATTTCGTTAATATCCTTCAATCCTTGTAAGAGTTGATAGTTACGTAAATATTTTCTTACAAAACTTAATATTACGTCTATATCCTTTAAAACCTTTTAAACTCTCATATATGTCCAAACCATTACTCAAAACAAATTAAAGTTATTTTGTGTTAAAAACTAACTAAATTGATTTTATATATAAAATTCTCCCTTCTCTAGAAACCCAATTAAAGTCTAATACCTAAAGTGCCCCTCCAAAAAACTCACATAGGTAAACTTCATCTTCCCTAGCATGCATATCATAATCACATCAAACACATACGTATTACGTATCCAACAACAGCCTTCACACTTCATCATTCTTCTTGCAGCAGTGATTTATCAGCATCATACATTGTTAATCTTTATATTTTCAATCATTTCCTATATAATTTCCTATTTAGTTCATAGTAACAGGGAGTCAACTCGTTTACAACAATTGACAAATCATCTGTTTTCTTATACGAATGAACACAATGCTCTTTCAATACATACTAACGATGAAATGTAGAAATATTGGTTCTAGGGTTTTGGAGTTTGTCGTGAATATGATATGGGTAGGGAAGATGACGACTACCTAAGTGAGTTTTGAAAAGGGGTACTTTAGGGATTAGACTTTAATTAGGGTTTTAGATAATTACTAATTAGTTTTTGAAGATACGATATATATGCTTCTAGTAATACCTATCTTAGGTGCTTTCACACTCACAAACATTTTAAATGAGGAGTATGTTAGTATTTTCATTATTACTCATATTAGTATTTGTTAGTGTGGAAACACCTATCATAGGTGTTTCTAGCTGCACATATTTTTTTCCCTTAGTTTTTAATATAAACTAGATGAATGAACCGTACAAACACGGGGTGACTTTAAAAAACCTTACACATTTAACGTATAGTAAAGAAAAAAGAAAAAATATAAAGCAATTTTAACAAAGAGAATCATATATATAGAAACGGTAAACTAACAAAATAATATATTTTTATTGTGGATATCAACTATTATTTTGAATGCTATTGCAATGATAAAGAAAAAACACATTAACAATTCTGAATAAAAAATCAAGAGTTTTTTCACCTATTTTATCGGACACTTGTAGTTATCAAATTTGAATAAATGTTCAACTAAAGCAACATATCCAAAGCCCTAGTTTTGAACTTGCAAAAAGAAGAATGATTGGTTTGAAATTCTCTTCTGTAAATAACAAAACCAACTCAACCTTAATTACATATATATACACAAATATTCTTTTATTTATTTTCTTCAAGTAAGGATAAGAACAACAATAAAGGAAACACTACATGCCCCCCGATTCTACATGTGTCATAAGCAACTATTGAAGTATATTTAATATCAACAATCTAGTTAAAATACTCAAATTTGAGATCTACTCTTTCATGCAACAAATTCTCATCATGAACTCTTCAAAATCATGGAAATTCTCTCTTTCTTTTCTCTCAAATGGCTGGAGAAACTCTCCCGATAGTTTTAAGTGAACAATTACAAACAATTAGGTATTTATATACTAAATTTACACTTTCAGCCCCAAACTTAAATTCTTCTCACTTTGGTCACAAAACTACTATGGGACTTACTTAAATTATATATAAGGCTTCATTTAATGGTATTTCAAGCACCAAGTTATATCTCAAATAATTAATGCTTTTTAATTTCAAAATCTTAATAAATAATTAATGTCTTTTAATTTCAAAATCTTAATGATTATTTTAAAATATAATTTAACCATAGTTTCTCATTCTTATTACATAAAACCCAAATTATAAATCCTAACAGGTACATAAATCACCTTATTAGCATCGAACAACATATAAAAAATTTAACGTTATATGATTATGTCAACAAAAGAAATATCTGATTCAGGAATTCATAAACATAAACTACCTTATAAAAATGATTATAACTCAACGCTGTATTCCCGAGATATCTTAGAGAAAAAAAAAGAATAGAAAAGAAAATAAACGGAAAAAAAGAAGAGAAAAGAAACGATAATGATTTTGATTTTTTGTGTCGGAAAAAAAAGAAAAGAAGTTGGAAAGAAAACGAATAAGTTGGTGTTCCCGAGTTGGAGAGAAAGAAAAGAAAAAAGAGTCACTTTACAATAATACCCTTATTTTTTTTTAAATTATTTATTATGATTAAGGGTAATTTTGTCACTTACGAAAAGTCATAAAAGTTTTCCTTTCCTTTCCTTCCGATTCCTCCCACTTTTGGGAAGAAAGTTTAGAATAGAAAATTAATCAAACTTTCCTTCCAAATTATTTCCCTTCTCTCCTTGAAAAAACTCGGGAACACAAAACTTTTTTATTTTCCTTTCAAATCTCTTCCTTTCTCTCCAAAATAAAACTCGGGAACACAGTATAAGCGATTGTAGATAGATATTGTCATATACTCTAAATCATATAGATTATAGAAAGGGATTACCGATTTAGTGATTTATAAACATAAAAATTAACCACGAATATTTAATTAATTTAGAGTTTTCTAAAGAAGATAAACAAGAAAATACCTATTTGAAAATGATTAAGTGTCATTATGTTTTGATTTACACAAAACCAAAGATAGCAACTCACTTTGTTCAATGATTATGAAATAGACTTTTACTAATAAGAAATTAAAAATATTATTTTTTTAATTTTCTATCAAATTACGGTTTATATTAAAATGTAGATAAAAACAAGATTATATAAATATATAATTATATTTAAAACAATCATTATACATTAAAAGTTATAACTATAAACATATATATACAATTAAATACATTCATTAAATATAAATATATAATTTATACAAACACCCCTATATATTTTAATATATCCCCTCAAATCAAAATTAAATTTGATATTTATGTGGGTGAGAGTAAAATTTAGTAAAAGTTGAAATTGTAATCGAAAGCAATTAAATGAAATGGAGGGATACCATCCCTCTTATAGGACATTCATATAAGTATTTAGTCGGTTCCTTTATTTACAGTAGATCGAAAAACTATTAAGAATTCTTTTCAATTTATTTTTCTGTTTGATCTTTTATTCATATAGATTTATTATCAGGTTTCTTAAGTACCGATCTAGATAAAGAAGAGTTTTTTTTGAAAGAAAATAAATTAGATAAACTAGCAAGATGCCAGAGAATACAACGGACCACGACTACAATCACGATTTATGAACAATTACAACGATTACAAATCATGTTAAACCTAAAATTAACCAATACGTACATTAGGCCACTCGAACCACATCAAACCAGCAACCACGACCACCAAACCACATGAACCGCACTCGAACCACAAACCACGACCACCGAACCACACACTAGCTATCTGCATACTCGAACCACACAAACTATGAACCACAAAGTCGTACTCGAACCACACAAACTATGAACCACAAAGGCATACTCTAACCACGGAACACGACTACCAAACCACACTCGAACTAGAACCACGACAACCACATGACACTAATCACACGAACTCGAACCACACTCGAACCACGACAACCACATGTCACTAATCACCCGAACTAGAACCACGACAACCACAACTACCAAACCACACTCGAACTAGAACCACGACAACCACATGACACTAATCACACGAATTGCATTCGAACCAAAGAGTTTATATAAACTTTATAAATTAAAAAACAAGAAGTATAAATACCATGATTATAAATTTTGTTTATTATTATCAATACATTCTTCTTGAAAAGTATTGCATAATAAAATATGTTATATCTTTTGAAACAATATTTCCATCCTTTGATTGTCTTACTCTGCGAGGTGTTGATAAAACACGAGTTCAAACATGGAAATAAGCCAGAAAAAATATTCCCACGGGCGAACAATTGAATCTAGTGTCAGATTTATATTTTATTTTAGTTGATAAATAAAGTACAAAGGTTAATAGATAACTATAAAAATATTATTAAAGTATTTACTAATTTAAATAAGATTTATTTAATTAATAAAATATTTAAACACGAGCCAACCATAATTATTCTAGATTCCGGTTTAAATACATAAATTTTTGAAAATTCCAAGATAGTCGGCTCTCATCACATACTCTATGTATGCTTATAGATGTGAATAAATGACCGATCTTTAATTACGTTTCAGGTGAATTAATTATTAATGGTCATAATAAAAGAGTTATAACCGATGAGTTTTCATTAAAGTCTATTTAAAAAACATAGTCCTAAAATTTTAATATTCAATCATAGGTGATTCAGTATATCACATGTAATCACATGTGAATTATGAAAAATTACGAAAATGTCACTCCGTCCAAATTTTTAAAATTTAATCTGGACCATTGATGTCATTGATCCAAAGACTAAAATTAGTCCCTTAAAATTATGAATTAATTATGGACTATATTAAACATTCTTTTATAACTGATATATTGTAGCTGTTGTATCTTTGTTGTCTAGATTTTTTTATTTTTAATAATAACAATAGAGAAATATGATTTATTAAAAGTTTAAAACAAGAACAATGAAAGTTCGAATTTAGCGACAAAGTTTTCTACCAATCCTTCCACTGGTGTTTAATAACAATTAAATAAGAAAAACTAATTTGAATTTAGCGACTAACTTTGAGACTCTAAATCACCTTCAATACAAAGAAGATTGTTTTCGTCCTTCCATAGCGTCCAAACGAAAGTGAAAACAAGGGTACTAAAGGCTTCAAGCCTTTTTCATTGCAAGCTCACCGGTCACCAACGCATCCCATTGAAGTAATGAGTCCATCGACGCCTCTATTATTCAGACGTGAATGTCAGGCTTGTTAAACAGGCACATTAACCTTATTCAGAACTGATTGAAGCCATTAGGTTTTCAAGCCTCTATTATTCAATAAAAGGGAACAATCTATTGCAGTTGTAAGTGAAACAACAGAGAAATTATCAAATAGATCCAACTCCATATCCAATCCTTTTCATCTTTACTATAGTTGTGGTGAAATGTCTTCTTAAAGACTAAAATAAGATCCACGTTCACCTTTGATTAATGGTAGATTTTTTTCCTGAATAACACAGATTCTCATTTAAGCATTAAAATGAATCCATACTCAACTGTATAATCACACCCATTCTATTAGAGTATATATGTATTTATGTATTTGTTTGTAAGGCTTTGTATTTATTTGGCCCGTTAGTCCGGCCCGTGTTC
>JAUEJL010011189.1:0-10020 GCA_032274825.1 Drosophyllum lusitanicum | reverse complement strand
TTAATACAACGAAGTTACAAAATATCTCCATTTTATACAAGTCACCTGCTATAATGGGTGACATCCCATTACCAACCGGAATTGTGGTTAATGTGAATAATAAAATATACCTTCTTGACATAATACCTGACATCAATAATGATGTCCTCAATATTGGTGGAGATAATTTGGTCAATTTGATACAGAAAAAAATGTTATACCTGAGTTTTATTTGAAATTATTGATAATACCAAATAGTCCTATCTTTCTGTATTTCTGTAATTTAATCTTATTTGTTTTTTAAGAATTTGTATTTGTGTGGTATTTTCTTTATTGTATAAACTAATTAATTTTTACTTTATGTATCGCATATAAGACATTCATTAATTGCTTTATTATTCTTTTGTTTAAAAAATTATTGCTTAAAATTTAATTTTATAATACCCGTGCGTGCACGGGTCCTAGATCTAGTAACTTATACAACGATAACAATTATCCTAATTAATAAATATTTAAATATCATAAATTAATTTTTTCAACTTTAAAATATTTATTTCCCTCCAACTTTTTCAATTTTCCTACTCTAATGTCATGGAGACCAGTTTTTTCTATAAAACTGGTCTTTATGTCCTTAAAGAATATTGGGTTCCCTCCTATATTACAATTCCTTCTTAAAAAAGTTTCACTTCCCTCTTAAATTTCCCACTCTAGACTCTTGGAGACCGGTTCTTAAGTAAATAACAGGTTCTTTTGAGATAAAGTCATGGGGACCGGTTCCCAACTACAAAACCGGTCTCTATACAGCACTTTAGAGACCGGTTTTTTGGTTGAGAACCGGTCCCCATGACTTTTTTTCAAAAAGACCGGTTATATACTTAAAAACCGGTTCCCATATTTTCAGTAGCTATATAAAAACCGGTTTTTTAACGAACCGGTCCCCATAAGGGGGTCTCTATTACAAATTGCGTAGTAGTGAAATTTATATGTTTTAATAAAGAGTAAGATTAAAATAAAAGGGTTATGATGTTATTATTCTAATTTTAGAATTTTTTTTACTAATCAACCTTGTTTATTTTTTCAAATGGTTTACGAACGAGTTGTTTCCTCAAATGTCAATTTTTTTAGATGATTTAGTTTGTTAACACTTAAATATCTTAACCAAAATATTTATTCAAATTATTTAGTAGATACATCTAACTATTTTCGTGGTTATTTATGTTAATATATACCAATTGGATTAAATTAAAAGATCCAAATTTGATTAAACAGAAGTTTTAATTTTTTTTTTGATAATCATGTTAGTCTATGAAATTCCGATTTCTAATCGATTGACCTTTCTTTTAAGAGATTTTATATCTCTATGTATGCTTTATAATTATTTTACTTTATATGTTAATACTTTTTATCACTATGAAGATTTAAAATTTACTTTAATCATCCCCGTCTTTATACACGTGATGTTAAAGCTAATATGACATATAAAATGATTCTAATGGTATATAAATTACCTATTCACAAATCGATTATGGGTATTTATAATATTTAATAGAAAAAACTTGTCACCTTAAGATACATCTCATAAAAAGTGGAGAAGTTTGGTGCAAAAGTTTAATTCAACCATTAAAACTATTTCTTTTTAACGGTAGATAAACACTCAGCTAAACTTACTTTTAAATATACTCCATTGTCCATAACGGAACTTAAACCCACAACCTCTTACGAGGTGGCATCATTCCACAACACCAAATACCTCTGTGTTACAAGCTCTCTGTTTAAAACTATTTTATTAATATGCAAGTTTTTTACATCAAATTAATTGAAGTTTTAATACACATCGCGTCAGTGATTAAAATTATTAGAGATCATGGAACGAGCTGGTTAAAGGTAGGGATGAGCATGGTTCGATTTGGTTCAGTTTTGGCATAAAACCGAAACCAAACCGAAAATTTTGATTTTTGGAAAACCAAAACCAAAACCGTTTGGTTTTTTTGGTTTTGGTGTGGTTCGGTTTTCGATTTTGAAGTTGGTTTTTGGTTCGGTTTTACAGCTTTTCTGTTTTAACTATCAAGATTTGAAGACATGCAACAATCATTCTAAAGCTATGAAATTAAACGAGATGTTTGCCACCTAATTTAGGCTATATATATTGCAATTGATACAAACAAAATGTCTGTCATAAGTTTAAACTTTAAAGCTATAGTTGAAACAAATCAAAACTCAAAGTAAATCGATAAATGACATATTAGCAAAGCTAAAAATCGAGATGAACAACCGACTCTGAATGAACTGCATACAACTCAGAAAACTAGAATCTGAAAATCGAGATGAACAACTAGAAATTGATTTCTATATTAAGTGAACTCGTCGACTCGAAATGAAGTGATGTAGGTGAACTCAATCGAGTAGTCGACGACCAAACAAAGCTGCAACTGCGAAGGAGATCTGAATCAGTGTGAGACCTATTTGGTGAAACCCTAATATAAATGGGGCGCGGCTATGTAAATGGGAAAGTCATAAGGTATTTTCTTTTTTAGACACGTATATTTACAATATTATCCCTTGGAACGGTTCGGTTCGGTTTTTTCAGTTTTTGAAATTGTAAAAACCAAAACCAAACCGAAGAAGACGGTTTTTGCAATTTCGAAAACCAAGACTATCGGTTGCTATATTGGTTCGGCTTTTTCAGTTTCGGCTTTTTCTACTCACCGCTAGTTAAAGGTTCGTAATTTGGCTACAATGAGCACCTTTAGCTTGTTATCCTACATCGGCTCGCGCATTATGCTCCTGTTATCCAAATGCTCGTTGCCCCAATCATGAGCATACGTGTTATTTGTTTTTTAAATCTAAATAGTATAAAAGATAAATTATTTTAACATTATTACCAAATTCCAAAAAGCTCGTTAAAGCTTCATGTTGCTTAGATACTTGGTTATTAGGCCATGCGTATGGCTCTTGGGAAGAGCCTTAGGATTCCTTCGGGTTTGGCTGGCTCCTTCGGGAGCACCGCTACGGCCCTTTCGGGTTGATGCCTTCCTCCGTCATTTCGGGTTTGGCAACCCGATGAAACCGAATCCTTGTTTGTTTTGGTTTTGTTGAGAGAGTAAGGAGAGAAAAAATATTTGGGTTGTTTGGATTGATTTGGGATGGGTGCTTTTGGGTTAATTTAGGTTGAGAAGGAAAAAAAAAGAAAAACTAATGTGCATTTGGGTTAATTTGGGTTGAGTATTGCTATACTCATGGCCTTATTATAAGCTGTTAATAATAAATTAGTAATATTGATGTGACTATTAATGATAATAAATTGATGATTATATTAGTGATGATGGTTATTATTACGAATACTCTTTTGTTCTTTAAAACCTACAATGTCTATTGGGTAAAAGCTACCATGTAATTTTGTTAAAGAAAAAACTGTATAATTGTAGTTGAATCCATTAAAATATTTAAAAAAACTATAAATCTGCTTTAATCTATTAAGCAATTATACAGTTTTTTCTGTAACTATTTTTAAAGATATTTTAAATATATATGATAGAAATTGTGTTCAGGTAGGTAAGGCCACATATGATTTTAGAGTCAGTATAGTTAATTACACCTTTTTAAAAATTTAGACATGCTCTTGATAAGATGTATGTATGGCTGTATTTAAAAAAGAAATTAAGAGATGAAAGTGTATTTTTCTTTTTTTTATGAACAGCCATGTAGAAGTTTTATTAAATGCTAGCAAGTGGTTAGAAAGTGGATTTTTCTTTGATGATGGTATTCTGTAATTGACTCAAGTTCCTTTCATTCCTTGATATACATGCATGGGAATGATAAGACATGAAACTGAGAACCCTAGCTAGCTATATATGCCTCTCATAATCAATTTACAGCTCTGAGGGTGGATCTTGTACTCAAAAGCAAAATCTTTTTTCTATCAAGTGTTTCTTGCTTCCTCGCCATTAAAAAAGTAAAAAGGAAAATACTGTAGATACCTTAAGACTCATGGCGGGGCAGGGCATGGCATGGCTAGTACAACAGTTAGCTTCTCAAAATATCTTGTTGGGTTTGTCAATATCTTGACCTTCTATGACAGCTTTCCACTTCCCTTTCTCTTGTATTAAGGTTGATAAGAATAATAATTCATCCTCGACTTAAGGGAGTCGTGTCTCTTTTGTATCAGTCGTTTCAATTTATTTTTTACTCAAGTTAATTTTGTATAGGATTTCATCCGTGACGCTTAATTTTTCTTCGGTTTGTGATTCGTGCCGACCCATTTTCCAAAGACCAAAAGCCGAGTTGTGTTTTAGGAAAAAAGATTCGCATTTTTAAGTCGGGTTTCATGCCAACGCTTGTAGTATTTCAAATTCGAGTTGATAAATTTTAAAATACTTCAAACGTGGCAAATACTTAATTAAAGTTTGAAATATTTCAAGTTGAAGAAATTTAAAGCGCTTAAACTTGAGTCGATGACTTTAGAATACATAGCAATTCCTTAAATCTTGAGTAGCAGAGTACAATTTGGTATAGAATAAATAACAATTTGTTTAAAGAATTTAAACAAAAGAATATATATATATATATATATATATATATATATATATCGGATCGAAACGTAGACATATATCATACATGTGTTCATTTGAGTAGCCGACTGCAATTGTGGAGTCGAGGAGTTGTGGATGGAGAGATACGAGGATAGAAGAGGATGGGAACAAATGAGCAACCAAGAAGGCGAGGTTGAAATGGTGAATCTATTTTTTGACATTCGGTGAAAAATTAAAAGAGTCAATTACACCATTGGTTCTTTTAGTATAGAGATATTTCACTTTTAGTTCTTTAAACCAAAATCTTACAATGTTAGTCATTTAAATGAGTTTGGACACGTGATTAGTCCTTTGATGGTTAACTTTAACAGTATTGCTATTGAACCTTTTAAAATACTTATTTTACCCTTTACAAACCTGGTCCTTTATAGTTTATACACTTAAACCCTAAACCTTATTTTACTCTTTTAAATTTTAATCCAAACACTATATTTTAAGCCAAACATTTGTTAAAACTAAATACCCCTAACTACCCTCTTATACAATGAGAAACCAATAGCACCACCACCGCAGAACCGCCGCTACCACTAGACTGCCACCATCGTGAGACCGACGCCACCAGTGGACAACCACCACCGCGAGGCCGCCGCCGCCACCCGAAATCGTCCCCCCTACCCAAGATCTGTAACACACACACACACGCTTTCTCTCTCTCTCTCACTCACCAAGCAACACTAAACCACTAACCACCACAGATCTGAACAAATCGACGAAAAAGAAAAGAAAAAAGAGTAGAAGAAGTATGGCAATGGTGATCATGGTCTATGGTGGTTTTCGCCGGAAAATTGCACACACAGACACCCTTCCCAAATTTGTTTTTTGAAAGTTGGAATTCTATTAATCACAAAAAATTACAAAAGATTACTCTAGTTTCAAGTCAAAACTATGAGGTAAAAATTGGCACCTAAATGAAACAACCCTTATCCTATCAACCTACATTTACATTTAGTGGATTACTCAACCAATTAGCCTAGAGAAGGCCTACATCCTTTTTCCTGCTATGTATCCAAAATAAAGCAAAATCTTGAGTTTGAAGGAACAAATCCTCCCGTTTAACCGCTTCCTTTGCCGACTCCTCCGCATGAACTAATTTATTCCTCCATTTCCAAATTCCCCAAATTAGAACGCAAAGAATCCCTTCAAATATACGCCTGGAGGTAGTCGTTTTTGGCCCACAGGACTTGGAAAAAGCAGCAAAGTCGGAGAAAGAAGCAATCTTCAAGGGAAGGATATTTAACCAAGCGAACATTTTCTCTGAGACAGGCATCACCTTTAGACACCTGAAAAAGAGATGATCTAAACATTCCTCTTCTTGGCTGCAGCAGGGGCAATTGACGTCTCCTATATCCAAGCCTCTCGACTTTAAATTGATGCGTGTAGGGAGGGCATTTTGACGAGCCCTCCACAAACATATATTAACCTTACTCGCCACTTGATCCATGAATCGAGTGTGTTGAAAGTTGAGACCAATAACACTTTAAAACGAATGAGAGCCGATAATTTTTTAAGTCGAAAATAGTTCCTTGAGAGAAGATTGATTGGATAGCCAAGGATCGAACCAAAAGCGAGTATCCTTCCCATTCTCTACAGACCTTGGGAAAGAATGGGAGAAAGGGATACCCAAGCTATCAATAGCTCTACACGCTTTAATAATAGAAGACCACACAAAAGACCTGCTAGAAAGGGAAAAAGTATTTTCGAAACCACCTGATTGACCATAAATGCTAGCAATTACGATCCGCCAAAGAGAACACTTCTCTGTTAGGAAACGATATCTCCACTTCCCCAATAATGCAAGATTAGAGGCTTGGAGGGAACCAATGCCTAAACCTCTAACTTTTTTTTATCATTAATGACTTGATTCCATTTAATCCAACTTACTTTCTTTTCCCCACGTGTTGCACCACAAAAGAAGTTTCTCCTGATTGCTTCCAGCTTTTTACACACCATCTAGGCACTTTAAAGAGTGAAAATTGGTAGAGAGGAAGAGCTCCTAAAACTGCTTTTGTTAACACCATTCTTCCCCTAATAGAGAGGGTTTTAGCTTTCCACCGACTGAGCCTATTTGAAAAAGAATCCACCACCGTAGCCCAATGTGCCACCTTATTCATAGACTTACCAAGCGGTAGACCAAGATATGAAGAAGGTAACGACCCCACTTTACAGCGAAACTGGGAAGCCATTCGTTGAACATCTCCAAGAGGAATTCCAATACCAAAAAATAGAGCATTTATTTAAGTTTAGGTGGAGACCCGAGGCTTGTTCATATCATTTCAGAATGAGTATCAATTGTGAAACATTCCTTTTTGACCGGGCCCCCAAAACACAGCATCATCCACAAATTGGAGCAAAGATAGGTTAGGACCTTGATTCTTCAGGGAGAGTCCATGGAAAATCTTCTTGTGACAGGCCTCCGTAATTAGTACTTGAAGTGCCTCAACCACTATTAAGAATAGGAAAGGGGACAAGGGATCCCCCTGGCGAAGGCCTCTCTTCATACTAAATTCTTTGGAGGCGAACCATTAACCAAAACTGAAACTGATGCAGAAGATAAACAACTTTTAATCTAGTTAATCCATTTATGCCTAAAGCCCATTTGCTCCATAACCCCAAGAAGAAACGCCCAATTGACCGAGTCATAAGTCTTCTCAAAATTAGCTTTAGAAAGTAAGATTTTTAAGCGTGCTTTCTTTGCATATGAAACCATTTCTTTCACGATTAAACTACCGTCTAAAATCTGCCTTCCTGCTATGAATGCTGATTGGTTTTGCAAAATCAGTTTATCAATGGCGAGTGATAGTCTAGATGCAAGGATTTTTGATAAAATTTTATACATTGAGCCACTAACACTGATTGGGCGGTAATCCGTAATTTCCAATGGATCTTTAACCTTTGGGATAAGTGATATAAAAGATGCATTACATCCCCTTCTAATTTTCCCTGATTGTTCGAATTCTCTAATGAAGCTAATGGACTCATTCTTGATAATGTGCCAAAAACCTTTTATGAAGTTAAAATTGAAGCCATCAGGTCCAGGTGCTTTCGACCCCGAGCAACTCCATACCGCTTTTTTAATTTCTTCCTTTGTAATGGGGCTTGCAGAAAGATATTCTCCTGGTCATTAGTTTTTTAAACCTATTTGAGAAAAACATTGGCCTAGCTTCCTGAGACTCGTGGAATCTTGATCTAAAATGGTCAAAATGGATGCTTTTATTGTGACCGGATCATCAGACCAAGATCCATTCAATCTGAGACCGTGAATAGCCTGTTTTCTATTGTTACCTTTCACTACCGAGTGATAAAACCTAGTATTTTAGTCTCCATCTAGAGCCCACCGCAACCTTGATTTTTGTTTAAGAGATTTCAGATCATCAATGTTGAGGATGTATAACTCCGCAATTTCCACTTCTATTCTCTTATGATCAGATTGATTCAAAGCTCCCCTTTCCACCTTTTTCGTCCTAGTCTAACAAAACACTTTCAATCTTTGCCTTTCTCTCCTTTTTCTTTACAGCGATTTCAGCAGCCCATACTTTAATATCGTATTTCATATTCTTTTAGTTTGTTCTTGAGGACAACATCCGCCACACTCCCTTGTGATACCTTTTCCCATGATTCTTTTACCATTTTTTCAAAACCTACTTCCCCCCACCAATGATCAAAAACTCTAAAAGCTTTCGGACCAAAATCAATTATTACTTCATCCTTGAGAAGAATAGGCGAGTGATCCGAGAAGGATCTAGGTAACACCATTACTTTTGGATTGGGCCAAATATCTAGGAACCGCATAGATATAAAAAAATCTATCAAGCTTACTCATTTTTTCTCCATCCTTACTGAATCTTGTAAACCTTCTTTGTAACATTTGGATATGTTGTAGGTTTGCCTGAGTAATGAAATTGTTGTCTAGGTAACACTTCCTAAATTTGTTGTCTTCGTTGAGGGTCTTAATGGTGGTTATTGGCGGCGGAAATGGAGGTGTGTGTTGTCATCATTGTGTCATGGTAGTTATGGTGGTGGCCGGTGGTGGAGGGGCACGTAGAGAGAGAATGATAGTGATGGAGGTAAGGTGAGAGATGGTAGAGACTAAGAAAGTATAAGAGAGAGATTATGAGGAAGGAGAGATTTAAAAAATAAATAGATAAGGGAATAAAGGACCATTTATGTAATATTAAAAAGGGTAAAATATATATTTTTAAAAATTTAACAGCAACACCATTAAAGTTAACTATCAAAGAACTAATTACGTGCAAAAAAACTCATTTAAAGGATCAAATTTGCAACTTTTTTGTTTAAAGGACTAAGGTTGTGTTCCTGAGATACATCAAGGAAAGAAATGAATAGAAAAGAAAATTGACGGAAGAAAAGAAGAGAAGAGAAAGGATAATGATTATGATTTTTCGTGTTCACGAGTTGGAAAGAAATGAAATAAAGTTGGAAAGAAAAGAAATAAGTTTATGTTCCTGAGTTGGATAGAAAGGAAAGAAAAATAGTCATTTTACAATAATACCCTTATTTTTTAAAATTATTTATTATAATTAAAAGTAATTTAATCGCTTAGGAAAAATCATAAAGATTTTCCCCTAAATGCCTTTTCTTCCAAATCCTCTCATTCTTTAGAGGAAAATTTAGGAGATATGGTGTCAATCAAGTTATCTTTAGTTTAGCAAATTTATTCGAATTTAACTTGCTTTTTTCATGTTATATTTGTGTTGACTTTTTTTTTAAAAGTTTGTGTCAACCTATTTTAGGTTCGATTCATCATGTTGAGTACTTTCGAGTTTGTGTTTGAAATCGCCAGCCCAGCCGGCTTTCACCACAATCAAATTTTGTAAGTGACGTTAGAAGAATTTATGACACATGTTTGATAGTATATAAATTTGCAATGACCAAAGAGCTTGTAGCTTATCGGTATTAAGGTGTTGGAAAGTGATTCACATGATCTATGGTTATGGGTTTAAGCCCTGTTGTGAACAAAAGGTCTAGATTTAGGACTAGATTAGTATATATGTATGTTTTCTTAAAAAAAATTATATAAATTCGCAACCTTAATTCAAAAACCTATTATTCCCACATAGTGAATGATACATCAACTCTCCAAATCTTCTAATGAATTTCTTCATCAATATTGTTTTAAGTAAATCGTGTTAGATCTTTTTATTTATAGTAATAATAGTGACACACATATATACATACTCATATATTTCGTTTTTTATTTCTTTATTTATTATTACTAGCATGGTACCCGCGCAATGCGGCGATATCAAAATAATTTCTACTCGATAATTTGCCCATTTTCGATATGCACGTAATACGATCACAACAAATAATTTTCCTTTGGTAACATGTATATTTTCTTTATTTTTTTCATTTTCTTTATTTTTCTGTTCTCAATCAACTTTTTTATTATTTTTAAAATAAATTTTGAGAACGATAAAATAAGAAAAAAGGT
>JAUEJL010011178.1:0-10020 GCA_032274825.1 Drosophyllum lusitanicum | reverse complement strand
TCTGGATTGCATTTCACAGTTGTATGTTCAGATTTGAAATTTGCATTTTCGTAATCATTAACATGCAAATAACACAACGATTTCTTTTTAGTTCTACAATTTACAGATATTAAATAGCGGTTTTTGGTCTTCATTTTCATCTAGGTTGCATTTTGGTCATCATCTTAATCTAAATTGTATTTTGATCATCATCTTCATCCAAAGATGCATGTTCAGATATGAAATTTGTATTTTCACAATTGCATTTTCAAAATAAAATTTTTAGAAATATAGGAAGAGTGGTCTTGAATTAAAGAGCAAAAAAAAACCAAACCTAATGGTATAATTTTTTTTGTTAAAGATCTTAAACATAGCATAGTTATGATCATTAGAATGATTAATGGGTTTTTTTTAAAAGGTGATAATGAGCTGAGATAAAGCAATTTATTTGTGAAAAAAACGAGAAACATTTCTAGCCATCAGATGAGATGATCAATGGTTATAAACATTTCTGGCAATATTGTAATTTAAAAAAATAAATGGTAGTTAATTCAAATAATAAAGGGTATTATAGACATTTTAAACTATTCCCCTCTCTCTTCTCTTCACTCTTCACTCTCCTCCCTCTCTCGTTTCTTTAAAACCTCCCATAAACCTAACCCCCTATTAACCCTAAACAAAGAACACGTTCTGCTCCATGCATGCCGCCTACTCCCTGCCATCGTCTCCCCGCAACAGCTTCATCAAAAACCCCATTTGCAATAACGCCGCCATCTCCCTGCCATCGTCTCCGGCCGCCTTCTCCCTGCCACCGTCTCACTGCCGTCGTCTCATTGCAATAGCGCCGCCGTCGTCATCACCGACATGCTACCGTTTGTCCCCTTTCTTCTCTTGTTCATCGAGCACAACCGAGGTGCCCTTTTGTTTTCTGTCACTGCCGACGTTGATCTGCCCGCCTTCCCTTTTCTTCTCCACCGTTTTCATTTTCTTCTCACAGTGATGGTGATTAAAAAGATAAGAACTATTTGAGTTTTTTTTTGTTTTTTTAATATTTGAAATCCATTTTATAATGGGTTTTTTTTGTCTGGGGGTTGTAATGAATCTGTGTATTTGGAAAGATGGTTTATTAATTGTCTATGCAAGGAAATTTTTTAAATGGACTGTGTAGATATTTTCTTTTCATTGCAAAAAAATAATTTTTCATAATATATGTTAACGAAGTCTAGATTTTTTTTCTATGTTTATTAATGAATAAAAAATTTAGACTAGGAAATCAGGTTTTGTTTATTAATAAACAAATTTTTTGTGTAGATTTGGATTTTTTTAATATGTTCAACAGTGAGTTGAGAGTTCAATTTGTATGTTTATATTTGTATTTGTTTCTCCCATAAAGCAACTTTCAAATCTTTTATTGAGTTTTATCTTAGTGTTCATTATGAATGTCTTATCGTTGTCCATTATAATTTTTTTATGGTTTTTTTAGGAATATAAAGTTTGTTTTTTCATGTTTAACATTGAACAAATGTTCTTTTTCATAAAATATAGGTTTATTTGAGTTTTTATGATATTCTTTTGTTTAATGATGATGGTTTTGTTTATTAGTGAATAGAAGATTTATGTGTGTATTTAGGTTTGTTAGATAATTGTTAATTAGTAATCTTAGAATTTTAGGTTTTTTATTTATTTTTAGGTTGTTCGTTATTTAACAAAAGTATAAATTAATAATTTTTGTTTATGGTTGAATACAAATATTTATTGTAATTTTCAGTAATAAAAGATAAAAAATCCTACCCAAATATTATGATTCATTAATGAACACTTGAATATATGAATAAATTTCTTAAAAAAATAATTTGGAAAATAATAAAAACAAAAAAAAATCTAGAAAAAATTTTAATTAGAGAGAAAAAGTTTTATAAGAGAGAGAAATTAATTAGAGAGAGGAGAGATAAAATGTTATTGTTTACTAATTTACCCTTTTGAATTAAATAAATATATTAATTATGATTAATTTAAACCACAAGATCAAATACAAATCAATGGCTGAAATTGCTTCTCGTATTTTTCGCAAATAAAACATTTTTCGCATGAACCCTCCCCTATATATATATATATATATAAAGCATCACGGGGTCGTTTCTTTGTTTTGAGGATAAAGTTACTTTTATCATTTGTCACCATTAGAAATGCACTCTGATTTTTGAGGTCAAACAACTCATTTGCCATATTCATGACAATTAAGTTTCCCTCAGAAACACTTTGTGCCTCCATCAATACATCTATTTCTTTGTTTTGAATTTTGATGGCACAAACTTCAAAATCTTATCATTTGTCACCATTAGAAATGCATTTTGATTTTTGAGGTCAAACAATGCATTTGTGAATTGTGAGACCAACATAGTGTATTTTTAGAGATTCAACAACAACAAGGAATCACAAACTCATCAACAGCAAAAACCCACATAAAAAACACTCAAGTGCACATATAACCTGAAGCTATACAGAAATCAATAGGAACAAAGGAACAAGCCGGAATCAAGACGGAGAGGAGTTCATGAAGCCGTAAAACAACGATGACCCGATAAGAGATTCGAAGCCGGAAAGGCGGAAATCAACACATGATTTATTGAGTTTGCTTTGTTTTAAATGGTGTAATATCATAGTGCATAGATGTAGACGATCTCTATTCCTCTTTCTACCCAATTAAACCTGTTGTCCTAGTTTTTTTCTTTCTCAAATGGATTCGTCCAATTTAAAGTCTGTTTTATCCTTGAGCTAGTTTAATCCTTTTTACGGGTATATCAGGGGCGGAGCTAAGATTTCTAAATAGGGGGACATCGTATACTAATAATACCCATAATATACGAATAACGTAAAAAGTTTGATTATTTTGTAAGATAAATAAATAATGAAAGTTCGTTTAAAGACAAGAAATTACGTGTTATTCACTTAAAATAAATCGTTTTATCATTAATTAACATGTTTTTAACAAAATATTAAATAAAAAATATTTCGGATCATAAAAATAAAATAATAACGATTTAATTTGATGACGTTAACTCATAATTTATGACTCAATAATTCAATAACAAAAATAATTTTTCATTAATCATTACAAACTCTCGACTCACTATTCAAATAACATAAGGTTCTTTATTATATTAAATTTTATAATTCAATATTATAAACGAGATAGTGAAATACGTTACTCCCATAGTCCCATTTCTTTTATGGTTTGGTTTTGATATAATAAAAAACAACATTTACATTTAAATTAAAACGTTGCAAAAGTAGAATTGTAAAATAAAGAATAAAATATCAATTAGCCAATTGAAAGCAGAGTAAAATTTCATGAAAAACATATCGAGAAAAAGTGAATAAAATAAGAAAATATTCAAACCCTTAAAGGCAGAATACTTGCTTCGGCCTTCATTGTTTATCGTGGTGTTATATTGGATATTTAATTTTATTTGGGGATGAACTTAATAAAAAGTTGTCCAACTTGACTTACAATATACAAGGACTTTAGGCTGATTAGGGTGGTCAAGCACCCTTCAGCCCCCTCTATCTCCGCCACCGGAGTAAATCAATTATATAAATTAACACAAACTTAGTCATGTGGGTCGAATTTGTGAGGTCTAAATACTCCTACACATATTGCGATAATAGTACTCTAAAGGAGAGAAAAATGCCAACCATGGGAGAGAATGAAAAATAACTGGGAAAAGAAGTAACACACAATGGTTGGTGAAATCAATTTATAAATCTAAACGTACTAATAAAAGATATAACTATGTTAAGATGTTTTAGTGGACGGATGTTTGAAAAGTTCTGAATGAAATCCGGGTTCAATCATTATTGAGTGTAAACATTTTAGATGATAAACGACCACGAAAAAGTGAGGTTGCATGTATTGGAGCGTCGTTTGACTCTTCTGTAAAATTGCTAAAACGGAAATTTCCTTTTTTAGAAAATAAATATACGAAAGAAAGATATGAACTTATTTGTTTTTTTTTGTTTGACCTTTTAACTTCGAATCTCACCTGTACCAATCTCTTAATTTTTGTTTAGCTATTTTATCTTTTTTTAACCTTTGTATTCTTTTTAGCCCTTTTAGCCAATTTTTTAAAACATGGATTCCAATTTTTAACTATTTTTAACTTCTTTTTAATCTTTGTATTCTTTTTAACCCTTTTCTAATTTTTATTTTCTTAAAGCATCATATCTACCTCTTTTTTTAATTTTCTTTTGCTTAATGTAGATTTCACATATATGTTTTCTATAATTTTATGTAAACAATATTTTATATATTCATTTAAGAGTTTTAATTAAGTTAAAAATAATTTAAACTCTATTTCGATTAATCTCTAAAACTTTTTTTAATATTTTACCTTTAAAGCTTATGTTTATTTTATTGAAACCTTTAACCTTTATTCTTGAATTTTTTAAGCATTAAAATTTAAGTTAATTTGTTTAACCATTAAATTTATTTTTAGAATGAATCTTATGTAGGTATGTAACAAATTATAGTTTGTTCGTTTGGTAAAAATGTAAATAAGTCGTTATAGAATAACCGGAATTTTTAACGTTGCAACTTCTGTCTTTTTTAGTAAAAAATATTCTTAAATATGTGTTATTAGCAAATAAGTTTTTTATGAAATGTAACTTACAAATATATTTAAAAAAAACTTTGCACTAACACTCTAATAATATGTTTTCTTAATAAAACAAAAGACCACATGAATTTTGTGCATTACTAATATGTATATTTATTTAAAAGTAAAACCATTCGAAAAAAAATTGAAAGTTTAAATATATAAAGCTTAGTTTTTAATTACGGAAATAATGTGGAAAAAAAACTTTTATAATATATGTATTAAATAACAAGTTTGTTAACAAAAGTCGGATTGGGCGGATTGGTAAGGGGCTTTCTTTGTGAGGCGTTAGGCGTGGGTTCGAATACCACCTATATTAAACTCTTAATTTTTGTTTAGCTACTTTGTCTTTTTTTAAGCTTTGTATTCTTTTTTGCCCTTTTGACCTTCTTTAACTTATAAATTTTTAAAAACATGGATTCCAATTTTTAACTATTTTAACTTCTTTTTAATCTTTGTATTCTTTTTAACCTTTTTCTAATTTTTATTTTCTTAAAGTATCATGTCTACCTCTTTTTTTAATTTTCTTTTGCTTAATGTAGATTTCACATATATGTTTTCTATAATTTTATGTAAATAATATTTTATATATTTATTTAAGAGTTTTAACTAAGTTAAAAATAATTTAAACTCTATTTCCATTAATCGCTAAAACTTTTTTTAATATTTTACCTTTAAAACTTATGTTTATTTTATTGAAACCATTAACCTTTATTCTTGAATTGTTTAAGCATTAAAATTTAAGTTAATTTGTTTAACCATTACATTTATTTTTTAGAATGAATCTTATGTAGGTATGTAACATATTATAGTTTGATCGTTTGGTAAAGATGTAAATAAGTCGTTCTAGAATAACCGAAATTTTTGACGTTGCAACTTTTGTTTTTTTTAGTAAAAAATATTCTTAAATATGTGTTATTAGCAAATAAGTTTTTTGTGAAATGTAACTTACAAATATATTTAAAAAAAAACTTTGCACTAACTCTCTAATAATATGTTTTCTTAATCAAATAAAAGACCACATCAATTTTGTGCATTACTAATATGTATATTTATTTAAAAGTAAAACCATTCAAAATAAATTGAAAGTAAATCTATAAAGCTTAGTTTTTAATTACGGAAATAATGTTTAACTATAAAAGCAAAATATCTTAATACTTTGAAAGGTTAGGTTTTTGAAAAATAAAATGTACAGGTTAAACCAAAATAATTTTTCAATTTTAGAGTTAAAGAATTTATAGATTAAGTCAAAAGATTAAATGAAATTAGTCTTAAACTCCAATGATGATATAGTCAGGAAATAAGTTTAAATGTTAAACCAAAATAAAGCTTTAATTTTAAGGACTAAACCATATTAATCCTTTTGATAAGAAGATTAATTAAAAATAGAAAATTATGTCATTATCGCTTTTATTTTTAGTTTTTGTTTAATAAAATATTTATATACCTTTTTACATATTCTATTCTTATAAATTTTTTCTTTTTTATTTCTTATATAAACAATATCTTTTATATTTAATTATGAGGTTTAATACTACTGTAAAATTTGTAAGAAAAAGTTATATATATTATTACTGTATTTTTTTCCAACAGCTATATTATTAGTGTATATTAATCACTTCTCATGTGTGTTATAGGATGATCATATTTAAAAAAACAATAACTTAAGTATGTTTTACTTTTTTCACAAACTTTATATTAATTATTTACTATTATTATGAAGTTAATATGTTCTTAGTGTATTATACTATTTAAAGTGTTTTTTTTTCAAAAAAAATAAACTTGACATGTAAATATATGTTTTTTGAAGATGAAAAAGTCAATCTTTTATCTATAAGATTTGAAATCTATTTTGACTCTTTTTTGTTTCATTATTTTTGCATCATATTAGAACCCTAATTCTGAGATTATTTTTTTGATCACGCGTTTTATTATTTTTGGATGTGTGTTTTATAAAATTGTTTATATATTATTATGTAGATCAACCTAATCCTATGATTTATTATGATAATTAAATTTTATATTTATAAAACCCGGCGCAACGCACGGGCTATAAAATCCTAGTTTCATACAATTGTCAGGAAAAAAAACATTTAAAACATACATACTTAGAGGCAAAGAAAGAGAACCAAATGTATTTTGGCGCAGTTGTTGGAGCATTTGCTTTTAAAAGCATTAGCCTCAGGTTCTACTCATGGCATCAACATTCTTCTTTGTTTTAATTTTCTATTTTAAATTCATGTCCTTTTCTTATGTTTGCTTCCGTTTCTCTATTAATTAAAAAAAAAATATTTTTCATTTTAAATTTCCTTTTTAAAAGTTTTATTTCAAGCTTTTTACTTTTCTTCTCTTGAGATTATTAATATAATCAAATTATTAATTGGTTATATTTACTTTAAAATTTGTTTTAGCAATTTCACACTTAGTATTTCTTTCTTAGTTCTTCTATTTTATTTTTTTGGTTTTAGTTCAAGATCAACTTTTCTATTTTTTGTATCAGTTTATTTAGATAAAATTATTCTTTTCATTTAAATTATTATTTCTATAACTACAAGTTATTGCAAATAAGTCACATGCCAATTGAATATTAATGTGATTTAAATTTTATATGCAATTATATCTGAATAAGTTCAACTACTAGATAATAATTTATAATTTGCTTGATAAAAACAAATTGATAAATCAAAATCAATGTAATTAAAAGTTTCATGTCTTCGTAAAAAACTATAGTTTAAAACACTAATAATAAACAAAAGTTTCTTCCCGTCGCGAAGCACGGGCTATAAAATTTCTAGTTGAATAACATGAACAAGTTTTTAATGTTATATAATAAGCAACCCTAATGGATTTAAATTTATACAAGGGCATAAATAAAATCCTAGCAACCAATAAAAAAAAGTTAGAACAACTAATGTTAGTTTAGTTAACTTCTTGATAAATTATAGTTTGCTACAAAATAGAGAAAATTGCATGAAAATAAAATCAACTTTGTTTTAGTTACGATTGTATACAATCAATTTTAAATTCTTAAAAACAATATAATCAACTTTCATAATCCTCCAATTGTATGCAAACAACTTTTTTTTGATATTTAGTTATCATTGTATACAATGAATTTTGCCATAACTTCCATAGTATACAATAACTTGTATGCAATGTGAGGATTAAGAAAAATGATTGTATTATTTTTAAGAAAATAAAGTTTGTTGTATACATTAGTAACTAAGACAAAGTTTATTGTGTTTCATGCAATTTGTCCTAAAAAAACAACTATATTTTTTATTTTCTTAGAGGACGATTATTAAAACTAAATAATATGTATGTATATATATTACCTTCAAACAACTATTTTATCTATAATATTTTATATAAATTAAATTAGTATTAATATTATTATTTAAATATCAACCCGACCTAACTCAGATATCTTGTTGGAATCAAATTGTGTGGATTCAAACATAATACCAAAAGCCCATATCCTTGATTTCCTCCTCTATATATGGGCTTTTGGACTTTTTGTCGATTTAACCGTCGAGATATGAAGCATACATATCCAATCATTCTCCACTTCGACCTATGCATTCAAGTCATTAACACTTGACCATACAAAGATACATGCACCATTAAGTAGTAATGAGAAGTCCCTGGACTTCTAGCCTGAGGGTAAGGTGTGACCATGGTCTAGGTCATGGGTTTGAGTCCCGTTATGAATAAAAAGGTATACGTAGATAGAAGAAGATAAGAGTATGAGTATGTTATGCTGTATAAAAAAAGTAGTAATGAGAAAGTTAATTGTTGTTATGGAAGTAGTGAAGAAAGAGGAGGATAGAAAGTTATTACAACTTATTAAAATTATTTGAAATGTATAATTGAACAAATTAAGTAGGACGGTAAACGAACCAAACGTTCGTGATATTATCAGTGCAAAATTTGTTTATGTTTGTTTAATAAACGAACGAGCATGAACAGGATTTTTTATTCATTTAATTAAACGAACGAACACGAATAGAGCTCTCGTTTGTTCATTTATGTTCGTGAACGTTTGGTTATCTATTCGTTTATATATGTTTGTGCTTTGTGTTTATATATACCGTTTATTTTTGTTTAATAATGTTGGATTTGCTTTATAGTGTTTGTTCCTTTGTTTACATTCATTTATTATTTAAATAAACGAACAAAAATGTACACAAACTAACCAATCTTAAAGCCGAACACAAAAACTCGTTCTTTTATCGTTCGTGTTCGTTTATTTGTTCGACTAAAATTAAACGAATGAATGCGTGATCTCATGCAAGTACTTGGGTCTCCCTATTGGTTGAAGTGCGAAGAAAAAACTTTTTCGGGCCTGTGTTAGAATCGGTGAGGAAGAGATTGTTGGAAGGCTACATCGATCAAATCTGTTTTAAATAGTCTCCCTACTTACTTCATGTCATTATTTGAGATGCCGGCTGTTGTGTGTCAAGAACTCGACAAATACGAGGAACAATTTCTTCTGGTGCGGCAATATCGACCATAAAGAGCTGAGGATGGTATCATGGGATCAGTTCTGCTGCGGCAATATCGACCATAAAGAGCTGAGGATGGTATCACGGGATCAGCTCAAAAAACCTAAACCATCACTATCATGTTAGCACCAAGTACTTTCAGTTTTCACTTATTGCCAAGATGATAACGATGCAATAACGCAAGGCACTATGACTATAACTGTCACATTAGTTTTTCTAGTCTATAAGTCTATAACTAAACCATGACTAAACAGCCCTAGTCATGATTGTGGTGACTAACTTCCACATCATCATCACTATCATTACTGGACTCACATAGTATTAATTTAGATTTAATATGAATACATGATTGATTGAAAAAAATTAAAAAGAAAGAAAAGAAAATAAGCAACGAGCAACTAAGCTTGTCACCGTGATGATGAGGCGCTGAATGACGAGCCACACGGCAAACCCACCATAATGGATGATGAGGAAACAACAAGATGACGGGCTCATCATGATGGCTAATCATGACGAGCCACTACAAGTGCTCTAAGTAGCGTCACGTGCATAACAAGCTCATGATGCAGCCATAGCAAGCATGTTATGGCCTTGCTCTGTCTCCCCTTATGCAAAATAATTCGAAAGTAATCGAAGCTATGTTTAACAAATTAAAACTGTAACTCTTTTTGGTAAAAAATAAATAAAATAATCAGAAATAAGCAACTTCGTTGTCATGATCGAATTTCTTTCACGTGCATAAAAAAGTGATCTGGTCTGATCGAAGTGGTCGGGTAGATCGTCGGGCTTCTCAGGTTGCTTTGGGTTGATCATCACTACACCCCCCCCCAATACATTATCCACGAACAGTGACAATAAAAGAAAATAAAACGATAGTTAAT
>JAUEJL010011156.1:0-10021 GCA_032274825.1 Drosophyllum lusitanicum | reverse complement strand
CTGAATAATATCAAGTGAGTATTCTTACTTACATTCTAACTCAGCGTCAACTATGATTGAATGTATGCAAGTAAGTGTATGTTAACCGGTGATTTCATGTGACTATTTGATGAGACAGATACTTCGGTGTCGGGTATGTATGACCGATTGCCACGGCAACGAGTATGATAAGACCGTTCGTGTATGACGGGTATGATAAGGCCGACTACTCTGGTAGCGGGTATGACTTGGAACGATGAGACCGCCTACTTGGGTAGCGGGTATAACTTTAATGATACGTGATAATTATGTGTATGACATGTGAATGTGAATATGTTGAAATGATTCGGTATGTAAGTAATGTACTCGCTAACCTTTTCGTATTTACCGTTGTTGCTTAATCCTATTTTTACAGCAATTGACCATGGCGTTCCGCTGAATATTATCTACGCTTACTTTGATTATTTTAGTGATCTTACGAACATATTTGGAAAGGTTTATTGTCATGTAAAGTGTTTAAATTTTTTTTATTATGATGATTTTATTATTTGAACCTGTAAAGTGTTTAAAATTTTTTTTAGGTGTTACAGATTTGGTCATACCTTAATTTTCGATTCAGATTAGCGATTAGTTTGCCATGTTGTTTTACGACTTTAGTTTTTGATCTGTACCAAGGGATTTACGATTCCCTTTATGTGGTTTGATTTTCGATTCAACACTTAGCAAAAGTTTTCGATTCACATTAACTCATGGTTTCCGATTGTAGTTTTGCGATTGAGGAAACTCACAACGAGACTCAACTCGTTTTCAATTCAATCTAAAATCCTAATTTACGATTGAGCTCCTTACTACTGTTTTCGATTCTGAGCCATCCTCCGATTTATGATTTATGTGGTTTCAAGAACATTTTCGATTCCATTAATTCGTTCGACACTTAATCAATTCATAATTATTCAATACATCACCAAATGAGCTCATTCTTGTTGGTACGAATTCATAACATTGATTAGACCAACCCTTACCGTTTAATCGAATTATCAACAAGTATTGGATGATCGGTGGATCATTTACCTTATGATTTCCCAAGTGATTCCAAGTGAAAGAATGCAAGAATGAAGGTGATTCCTCTCTACCAGCTCTCGGCTCGAACACACACTCACACAAAGTGCACTAATTATGTGGCTACCGTAAGGTTTATGGGCTTTGTACCCTAATTTGGGTACTTATACCTTCTCAAGATAACCTCATATCTAAACACCCTTTATACCCTTAAATAACTATTAACACTTAAATAAAGAAATCACTTTTATTAATAATTCAAATTTATAAATTCTCTTACAAAATAAGAATCAGGTACTTCAAATATGTAATCTCAAGGTGGAGGATGTCGCTCACGCAATTTTCACCTGTTCGGTTTGGAAGGCGGTGTTCAAGTGGTGCGGTTTCAACTTTGAAGGTGGTAATTCCTTCAAAAGACTGATTTCAAATTATTCGACGAAACTATTATCTTCACAATTCAAAATATGGGAGGTAACAATTCGTTTCGTTGCCTATATGATTTGGAAACATCGAAACAATTTATTATTCAAGGAACGACAAGGGGTGGGCCATGATATTTTATTTGAGTCTCGGTTACAATTATTTAATTGGATTAAAGCGAAGGTCAAGAAGGGTAATCAGTTATCGTGAAGGTTATGGTTGATGTTCCCAACTCAGGCCATTCAAAGGATTGAGATTTGAGTCCAGATTAAAGTGGTTTAAATTTTGTTCATGTCATTTGAAAATGTAAAATAATTTGTTGTGAACTTGAATATTCTACCTCTGATAGATTACTATGGTGTATTTGGAGATATATTAATGAAATTTGGCTTTTAAAAAAAAGTTGTTTTGTATTTATGTTATGTATTATATCATTACCAAATGTCCACTGTGTGTTTTGATGAATTAGTATGCCAAAAGTTCAACTGTTAAATTTAGTGTTGCTTAAAGGTTCATTGGTTCCACCTAATTGTCTTCTATATAGTGTTCACATGAGAAAGATTTGGTCTAAAATTTGTGTGGTTATGAGGACTGGTAGTAGATGCAATTTGAGCAAAGTTGATATTAATCAAATGGGTAATAAGAGCATTGTTTTTTGCAAAGAAAGGTATGAGGGTTTGGTCTTTTACAAGTTATTTGATTGGTTTGTTACACTTGAGCATATGAAGTGGATCCTAGTTTGATGATGGATTTAATGTATTAGAGATCATTCTGCTTGGAGGCTTTGCATTTGTGGTATTTTATGAGATATCAATTAGTGGATCAATATGGGTATAAGTATGATGAAACGGTTATTTGTAGTATTTCTGTTATTAATACTCAATAGAAGTATATATTGGATTTGTATGAATTGCTATTTTTTGATCATATTTTGAGGAATTATATAGGTCATTGAATGTATTAATATTGTTTTGTGTTGTCCATGCATTTACCTTATAATCAATTTACAAAGAAATACTATTCACTTCAATTTTCTAATAACATAATTCATATTTTTTATGATATGGTTGTTGAAAGTTTAGTATAACAAAAGACATCATTTATAGCATGATACATACAACTATATGTAAACTTATGTATTTAAATTATAAAATTGATGAACATAAAATGTTCATGCTCTCACTAAAGATATCTGTTACTTCTATTGATTTCGTTTTGGAGTCTATAAGATCATTTAAATATTATCAAGTGTCTTGCCCGGTTTCTGTAATTATATAGTTAACATCGAAGCTTTCAAACTTATCCAAGAGGAGCCTTTTTCAAGAACAAGGTAAACATTATCAATTTACGATTCAATAAAATTCGTTTTTAAAAATAACTTAATGTTAGTTGATTCTAAAAATAATACTAATTTCATATTATCACAAGTGATGAAATAGTGGACAAGCAAATATTAAAAATAATACTAAATATTATATATGTAGGATAGGATAGCTTCAAACAAACATATAATCTATAATATTATATATAAGTTAAATTAGTAAGAATGTGATGTAAATATCAACCCGATACAACGCACGGGTATGATATTCCTTGTTTAGTTATCAATCTTTACTATAAAAAAAAGTTTTAATGAAGAAAAAAAAAGAACTATCATACCATTTAGTCTTATCAATCTTTACAATTGAAAAAGTGTTTTAATAAACAAAAAAAAGAGAATTGTCATAGAACAACTTTTATTTTTTCATCTTAAACGTAAATATTAAATTTGAAAATTATAATATTAAAAAATATATTTTTCGTATAAATTATTAATTACTATAAAATTTATATTAATATAACACGCTTACATATGCATATTCATTTTACATTCGGAGATTTTATATTAAAAATTATAACAAAATATAATAAACATATAAAAATGATTGTTTAATTAAACATTATGAAATTAAATTAAAACTTAAGATAGGAACGCGTCTTTTAAACTAAAAGTAATGTGACTATCCAACATGGTAGAAATAATTTTAGCCTCCATCATGTGCCACAAATTTATAAATTATAAGTAATTCTTTTGTAGAAAAGGACAAAAAAGACACTATTCATAACTCCTCCTAAATGTTATATATATAGCCAAAAGCTCAAACAAGAACTGTTTTTCGTACGAAAACTGCGAAAACTGTTTTTAACGCTATTAATGACTCATTAATAGGGGTATTTTGGTAATTTATATATTTAACCAACCGTGAATTGCGTCTGGATGAGTCGTTATTAATTTGTGATGTTTGATTTTTTCGAAATAACCCTTATTAATGAGTCATTAATGAGTCATTAACGAAGCATTAATGAGCCGTCAAATTTTTTTAGCATTGATTAATTTTAATCAAGGGCTAAGATTAATTCTCGCAGTTCTCGTACAAAAAAGAGTTTTTGTTTGAACCCTCCCCTATATATATATAGGGGAGGGTTCATTGGAGAACCGTTTTTATTGTGAGAACCGAGAGAACCAATCTTAGCCGTTCAATTGGTAAGTGAAATTCATGGATGAAGAGCGTGGATGATTGAGTGTGGCAAAGTTCATATAAGGAATTTATGGGTCGGCAATCCAATTGAAGGAGGGAGAATTGGACGGCTAAAATTGGTTCTCGTGAATCTCGCAATAAAAATGGTTCTCAAATAAACTTTTCACTATATATATATATATAGAAATATGATCAATATAGAACATAGTTTTAATCATAAAACCTAAAGAATAAATCTGGACCATTGGATCATCTAAATTAATGATTTAGATTTGAAGGTGACAATTTTGTAAATTATATAAGGTAACTGCATAATTGAGGGCAAATATGGAAATCCTCTTTATGACCCCTCCCCCCGAAAATGCAAAATGATAACCAAAATGCAAATCATTGGGTTGTCTGTATGTTAATGACTTAATATTATTTACATTTTCAGTTATTTGCTTTTTTTTATCTTTTTTATGTCAGTTGCATTTGCATTTTGCATTTTCGTCAAATGATTTGTATTTTTGTTATTTGTTCTTTTTTTAATTTTCGACAGGATTTGTATTTTCGTCAAACAATTTGCATTTCTGTAAAAAAAAAAATTTGAAAACATTTCAATCTTGGTCTTGAATTAAAGAGGATAAAAAACTAAATCTAATGGTATATTTTTTTTGCTAAAATTCTTAAACATGAATATATTATATGACCATTTGAATATTTAGTAGGATTTTAAAAAAAAATGAAAGTTTGGAGGTTGAATAAGGAAGAGGGGAGTAGGTACTAATTTGTAATCTTTTTTTAGTTTTGCCCTTACTCTTAATGTCACGTGTCATCACAAGGTTTGTTCTTTAAGTTCTATGAATAAGCAAGGTTCTATGTATAATCTTACCCCATATATATATATACTTTTTTTTTTAAAAATAGGCCTCTGAATTTTATGGGCCCTGGGCATTACCCAGGTTGCCCCCCTTATGGGCCGGGCCTGGTTATATAATATGATTGTAGATGAAATAAGAAAGGCAATTTCTAATTGTTTTTGTGATGTTGATCCTTTGGTACGGTGCAACAAGGAGTTTTTGAAAAATTTAAAGTAACGTCCATCAGTCCATCACTCACTTTCACTGTTCCACATGATTTAATGAAATATATTTAAAAACATTATTCACAACCAAGAAATCAAATCTATGTGTAATTTTATCGAACTTATATTAATATACTAAACAACCGTTTGATTTTGACACTTTCTTAATAAAATAATAAAATAAGTAAGATGATAAATAAGAATATTCAGTCGAAGGATACAAAGAGTTATTTATTATTATTTTTTTACGTACGAGGAATAATAATAAATCATAGACAAATTGGAAGACGAGCAGAGCACGCATCATCCGACTTCTTCTTCCTTCTTTACGTAATCTTCGTCTTTCACCAACACCCTCTCAACTCTTCAATCTCTTATGATCTAAATTCCATCTTTTGATTCATTCGTTTATCAAATCCAGTTCGTCAGAAGGATTTTCGATGTCTGTTGATACAAGGATTCTGTGAATTTGATGAAGATTGACAGTTTGATGGAGAAGAAGGTGTTGGAAGATATTATCAGGAGGCTTTTGGAAGGTAAAGGAGGGAAACAGGTGCAACTTTCTGAATCTGAGATTCGTCAGCTTTGCATTAACGCTAGACAAATCTTCTTATCTCAGCCTAATCTCCTTCGCCTCCGTGCTCCGATCAGGATTTGTGGTAAGTTGTAACAATTTTTTTCGGTTTTAGCTTATGTTTTTGTCCTCAATTCTGGATTATGATTATCAGATTCGATCGTAGTTTTGAGTTATTCAGTTTACGTGTAATTTGGTGCCCTAGATATCCGAAAGGGGATGAATTTAGGGCTGATTTGTTCTTAATTGTGTAAAGTTCCTATTTCTATGATCATTTAAGTCACAAGTCCAAACAATTTATTTACAAAATCAAGAAAAATGCTGAGAGTTCAGGGTCCTATGCTGCACAGGGTTGCCCTTATAGATAATGCATTTTTCATGAATTCTCCACCATTGTTGTCTTTTTAACTCTGATTTTTATTATTTTCATACCTTTTTCATGTCCTTCAATGTTTTCTGATTTGGAATGGAAAATTCAATAGATTTTATCTGATTTGTTGCTTAATTTTTGAATCTTGATTGATTGATTGATAGGTGACATACATGGACAATACCAAGACTTATTGAGACTTTTTGAATATGGTGACTATCCTCCCTCTGCAAATTACCTTTTTCTTGGTGATTATGTTGATAGAGGCAAACAAAGTTTGGAGACAATTTGCTTATTGCTTGCCTACAAGATAAGGTATCCTGATAATGTTTTCCTCTTGAGAGGAAACCATGAAGATCCAAAAATTAATCGTGTTTATGGATTCTATGACGAATGTAAAAGGAGATTTAATGTCCGATTGTGGAAGATATTCACTGAATGCTTTAATTGTTTGCCTATTGCTGCATTAGTTGATGAAAAGATCCTTTGCATGCATGGAGGACTTTCACCAGAGCTTGAGAATTTGCGTCAGATTGAGGAGATTGAAAGGCCTACAGAAATTCCTGATAATGGGCTTTTGTGTGATTTACTATGGTCCGATCCTACTCATGCAACAACGGGCTGGTCAGATAGTGATCGAGGTGTTTCATGTACTTTTGGAGCTGATATTGTTTATGAATTTCTTAGGAAAAACGGATTGGATCTTATTTGCAGAGGTCATCAGGTAAATATTCTTACTCAATGTGTAATTTCATCTTTTTCTTAATATTTCTTGGTATTTATTCGTTTCAAATCACGTTTCTATCCATGAAACATAAACCAGCTTCTACAACTATGTAAAATTTCTAGAGGGTGCTTTTGGAAGTAATTCTGGTTATTTAATACACAACCATTTTTAAAAAGGGGAGATCCACAAGTCTTTGGGAGTAATTCAGATGCCCAAAGGCTGAGAATTTACTCATTGAGATGTTGTGGCTGCAAGAAAGAACACAACAGTGAAGTATTATTATTTTTATTTTATAAATGCAGGTTGTAGAAGATGGCTATGAGTTTTTTGCAAAAAGAAGACTTGTTACAATATTTTCAGCTCCAAACTATGGGGGAGAGTTTGATAACGCGGGTGCATTATTGAGTGTTGATGAATCATTAGTGTGTTCTTTTGAGATCTTGAAGCCACTAGATAGCGTGCAAAAACCGGGCACTTCTAAGGTGCCTTTAAGAAAGGTAAACTTGAATCAATTTCAAAATGTTCTTTCTTTATATTCTCCAAGGGAGAGGTGGCGTAGTGGGTAGGTTGGGTGGGTTGTGTAGCAGGTTGAAATGGGTTATTTTCAGTACAGGGTGAAGAGGACCGGATCCGTTAAATCTTCTTTTTATTTTTGGTCTTTTTTTCTAAATAAATACGTTAATTGTGTAAACAAAACTAATGTTGCTACAATAATAACAATGCAAGTCTTTGAATAAAACAATTTAGGAGGTTGTACGCATTAAAAATAGATTTGGGATGACTGTCAACCTGTTCTACCATTTAATCCTTTCCCCTCTAGCTAAATCTTTGTATTTCATCCGTTCTAGACAACACAACCCATATCAATCCATTTTTAAATGCGTCAATTTTCACCCTTATTCCATTGCATTAGATGCAATTTCCTCTTCCACTACTTAAGATGATATCTTCTAAAATTGGTGTATATGAGATACAAATTCTCCTCCATTCCATTACAAGTTCCCATTTTCGAATCTTGAACGTTAAGCCCCACAAAGTCGTATCAGTATATATTTGCACATATTTATTAATCCGAAAATTAGTTTCTTTGATCAAACTTCAAAATATTTCACTTCTTCTTGGGACATATTTATTAAATTTCTAATCTGGACTCCGTGACGACGTTTTAATAAATCTGCAGATGTTACATGGAATTCCTTAACTGGTTTTTTTGTTGTCGCATTTAAACAGCCACCCAAAATGGGAACAGCCTAACGCAGTGTGTACTTATTAGGATAAACAAGTTTGACGAATGTTGGATCTTGAAGTTGGATCGCATCTCAGGTTCTTGGTTGGGAGGCCAACGAATGCCTTGGAAGATCAGTGATCTACATCTAATATAAACCTTGTGTGCAGCAACTGATATGTTTTCTTCTAGTTATAGTCACCCTTTTTAGCTGTAAAGAATACCCTTTTTTTAGATTTTGCCATTAACAAGTAGATGTTTATCCTTTATGATCTCGGTTTTTGTTGTGGAGATAATCGTGTGTTGTTGATATGTATGGCCTCTTGAGATCTGTATGTTTGACGTTTTCGATAGTTAAAATTTGATGATCCATTGGCTCATTTGTGTTGTCTACTTGAAAGATGATGAAATACCAAATCTTGGATGTGAGTTAGAAGTGTATAAAGATAGCATCTATGTTTATTTTCTTCCATGAAAAGGGAACTTAATTAGTACTGTAGGTGCTCATTTGTATTCTTTTTAGAAGCCATAATTATTTTCTACTCAAACCACACATATGACGATAAAATTTACATTGAAAGATTGATAAAAAATAAGAAAACCGAGTTAAACGGGGCGGTTTCGGGGATGCTAAACGGCGACAGGGACGGGGATGGGGAAAAATCGAATAATTTAAGCGGGGAGGGGACCTGGACGGTGATACCCGCCCTGATTACCCGATTAACCGTCCCGATCACCTGGCCCTATTATATTCTATTTTTATATAATATATTATATATTCACATGCAGTTGGAAGAGTGATATAATTGATAACTTGGATCATTTGGTTTGGATACATTTAAACACTTAATGATTAAAAACCATTTGTTTGGATACATTTGAACACTTAATTATTAACTTGGATCGTTTGGTTTGTATTTGTGGATAATGTATTAATGTTGTATAATTTTAGTATAATTGTTTTTTAAAACTCGTGACAAAATCTTAATAGTGTGGAGAATCCCTGCGGTGAAAAATCACCGTGTAACTTTATACGGGTATCCTCGCTGTGAAAATTACCTGTTTAATTACCCGTCCACATTAAACGGGGATACCCGTTTTCCCGCAGTTTTCCCCAGTTACCCGACGGGGATCCCCGCTTAAATCCCCGCGTTTTTTTAAACGGGGATAGTTTTTCTAAACGGGACGGGGAAGGGGGACCAATCCCGTTACTAAACAAAAATGAGACTACACAATGGCGTATTCATGTTTACAAAACACTATATATTGAGAGCATTTACAATAGGAGCAGCCATGGTGGTGATCCTCAACATGACGTGGTCACCACTTGGTGATTACATGGCAGCATGGTGGAGGATGGAAAGGGGTGACCATCGTGCAGGAAATGCAGTGTGCTAGTGTGGTGGAGAAAAACATGGGACCTTTCATCTCTCTCTCACTCTGGTATGGAGGGTTTTTAGAATTTGGTGTGATAGAGAGTGATCACTATAGTCTATATGGCTAAATGATGAGAGTAAAAAGCTGACGTGATGGTGTCATGTGTATGATAAGATATGAGGGTTAAGGATGCACTAAAGATTATAATATAAAAACAAATAATAAATAAAACTGATTAATTTAATCTCCTATCTCCTAATATTAATAATCCTAACACTCCATTTAGCCAAACTTAAAAATTCTTCTTTTATTGAAAATAAATCGAAAATCATTAATCAATTTCTATAACATAGAATAATTATTAAAGTAATTTGGTACACATTTTTGAGAAAATCCAACATGCGGTAGTAAAACGAACCAATTTTAAAGTTATTTAAATTCGACATGGGCATATCAATTTTTACATTCTATACACACTTAGGGTTGTACGTTCGGCCCAATTGAGTAAATCCAATTGGATTTCGGTTTTGAAAAGTGAGATCCGATCCATCCAAACAATTTCAAGATCCGAACCAAACCATCCAAATTACAATTCGGTTTTCATTCTTACATAAATACATGTTTAAAAAGTCGAGATATTTTAAAAACTAGATTTAATATATATACTATTAAAGATTAAAATATAGTTGTCCAAGTTACAATAAC
>JAUEJL010011145.1:0-10021 GCA_032274825.1 Drosophyllum lusitanicum | reverse complement strand
ATGCTTCCCAGCTTCTGCACTTACACACACACACACACACACACACACACACACACATATATATATATAGGCAAAAGTTTAAACAAGAACTGTTTTTTGTACGAGAACTATTTTTAACGCCATTAATGACTCATTAATAGGGTATTTTGGTAATTTATATATTTACCCAACTGTGAATTGCGTCTGGGTGAGCCGTCATCAATTTGCGAGGCTTGATTTTTCCGAAATAACCCACACTAATGAGCCATTAATGAAGCATTAATGAGCCATCAAAAAATCTTAGCGATTGATTAATTTTAATCAAGGGCTAAAATTGGTTTTCGCATTTCTCGTACGAAAAACAGTTCGCATTTGAACTTTTGCCTATATATGTATGTATGTATACACACACTTCATCAAGAATGCTAAATGACCGACTGCATACACAATACTTCTTCAAGTATACTAGGCTTACTAACCGCTAACCTACCAACCATGTATGCCTCAACAAGCATACAACACCAACCGACTAGCAATCAATGTACACTTCAACAAGTATACAATACCAACTAACTACTTACTCGAGTGTGCGTATGTAAGTATACTATGGCCAATCACTCTCCTACCCTAGTATGCTTCATCACGTATACTACGGTGCCGTTTGTTTTTTAAGATGTTTTGTGGTCTGAATTTGAATATCATGTGTGAATTTAAGAGGTTTCCTAATGTCTGAATCTTATTCATATATAATAGTTTGTTTTTATAAGGTCTAAATGTTTGTAAATATTTGTTTTGTCATGTTTCATATTCATCAAAGTTCAGATACAATCGACATCACCAAACATTTAAAGTAACCAAAATTACAAAACAATCATGGCAAGGACATAAAATACTTATTGCGGTGTAAAGGCACCAACGACAATTGTGAGTATGACGATGAAGATCGGAGAGTCTGCGTATGGTGGCGAGTGTATAGAATTGTAAGTAAGGCGTTAATAGTCTTAGAGAGTGAAAACAGCGGAAACCATTTGAGAGTATGATTAGGGCAATGACTTCGGTAAGTTTGAGTCGGTAACAGTCAAGTTTTTGAGGTCGTCATCAATGGTCAAGTTTTTGAGGTCATCATCAACGGTAGCATTAGGAATTTAAAAGGCGGTTTTTAAAATATTTTCATATTTTAATAGAAAAAAAAACAACATTAGACATCTTAAAAATGCTTTAACAAATCAGATTAATTACACTACATTGAAACGAACCACTTGCACATGAATACTTCATCATGTATACTAACATCAACCATCACAAACCATCATACATGCAAAGTTATTTTACAATCATACTTCCTTAAGTATTAACATACAATCCATCATATAAAATCTTATACAACCGAAAATCAACACCGACACAACTTACACTTACCCACCGAATTCGGTCACCACCTCAACCAACCGAGTTCAGCTACCGCCTCTATGACTGAATTCGGTCATCACCGACTGCGCAAGAACACAACTGTTGTTCTTGATACCAAATCAATCCCTACTTGATTTTAAACATTATGGGAGTGTTTTCTTACACCCCAAACATTCCAAAACACCCATATAAACAAAAACAAACATCAACAACTCTCTTGAACGGTGATTCACCCTTTTGAATTCTTTTCGCCAATTAAAACTACAAAACTAAACATACAAACATATCCTGTTGCTTGTAAAGTTGATGATTTGATTGCTTGATGTTAAACCTTGCTGTTTTTCCTTGTTTTTCTTTGAATCACCGCTTGGCCGGTTCCTTTCTTCTTCTTTTGAAGGAGAACTAAGTGTGTATGTGTTTGGAAATAACTTGGCACACACATACACACCCAAACACATACACACACACACACACATATATATATATATATATATATATATACAACTAGCATCCAATGCTAGAATAGCCCCTTCGACTATTATATTTTTATTTTAACGGTTTAACCCCCTCTAGTTTAAACAACACCTCATATCTCTTTGAAGACGACTCACATTATTTATGACACTTACTTATAAGGATTTGCAAATTTTGGGACGTTATAATTTTACATATTATAAAATTGTGATTACTTATATAATATATTTTTAAAATTTTAATATTAATTATATAATAATGATGTATTAAATTAAGATTCTGATCGTATAATAAAATTTACTTTAATTATTTTCTTAATTATATTAGAAAATAGAAGATGGGAAAAGGGATTTCATCCCCCCCAAAATTGGATTTTAAATGGAACGAATTCCAATTTTACATATCCTGGCCAATATTAATGGGTTGTACTTCATGCTTCAAGGCTTATTTTTACCAAGAAATCCACCAACCACAAATCATGCATTACTTACTTGTACAACTTGTTTCATCAATAATACCACATGCTTAGTGAACCAATTTATTTATAATTCATAGGCTTTAACAAGATGTACCCCAAGCTCTCACTATTAAAACATTAAATTCTCATAAAATGATACTAATAAATTGATTAATCATTATAATGAGCATAGAAACCATTCTTTAGTAAAAATTAGAAATTGGGATGTTATCATACATAGCCTTTGTCTATACAATATTCATGTTTCCTAGTTGTAAAACATATATGTTGTCCTAAATAGGCGTCGCCAAGAACTAATTTTATAGAAGAAAGGAGGTTGAATACACAAATTCAAACGGATTAAGTTTAAAGTTTGTTGTATATTGTATACATTACCTTTTGAACTTACAACATATGAATCAAAGTTAAACAAATTAAACTTTGATTCTTGAGCACACATTCTCAAGATATCCTCTCAACTATGAACTAATCAACTTATAAGCGAAAGATATCTTGCACAAAGCTTAGACACCAATTATCCTTATTTAACTTGAAATCCTATCTACTCTTTTTGACGAATAGGTATCCTCATCATTTGTTGAGAAGTCTTCGAAGTTATCTTGATGACTCTTCAAATGTGTAGATATATTGAGGATATCTCAAAGATTGAATTTAATACAAACTCAAATTTCTTGGAGTTGACTTCTCAGAGCTAGGTGACACAGATTAAACACCTCAAACTGTTCTTCACGATGATTAGCACCCATACCTGACCTCTAAATACCTTTAGCTCAAGACTATCTTGTTCAGTTCCTTCACAATGATCTAACTCTTAATATTCTCTCCCTTTAAAGCTTCAAATTGTCAACCTATAAGCCGTTTTACAATATCCGAAATAACCTTCAATCAAACTTGCAATCGGATGATGTGGATTAGCCTTTGCAACTCGATGCATTAGCCATAATATCTTCATTGTCGATGTCGTATCAAATCTCACAATCAAGTTCTTTTATCATTTCCATCAAATGATGTTGTCACATATTAAGGTCCTTTTGGTTTAAGATATGTTGTAAGCTCGTGATTAGAAAACAGAACACAAGAGGTTCCATACAAATAATGATGTCAAAGTTTCGTAGCAAAGATGACTATAGCCTGTAAGGATCAAAACACTACCTTGTATGAATCGAACTTGAAACCTTAACAAGAACCTATTAGAAGATGTGGATAATAGAAACAAGATAAACAAACACCAAGATATAACGTGGTTCGGTAGTCCGGATTACGACCTACGTCCAGGGGCAGGAACCAAAGGCTACTTTATTATGACCGAAGTGTTTACAAGATGTTACCCCAAAGGTGCATACGAACCACAAAAGTTGAATGACAAGAAACCCTAGCTAAGATATTTATAACTAAAACAAGATACCCTAATTAATTAGGAAACCCCTAAGTAACTAATAAATGAGCCGACGCACACACGAGGACCGAAAACAAACTAGGCACCAAAATCTGGGCTCCGCGTCGTGTGCCCTTGCTCCACGGCGTGGACCCTTTGAGAAAAATCCCAAACCAACTTTGAATCTTATCTTCTTCTCGTGGACCTCTGCAGCACGTTGTGCACCATTATTCTTGTGTTTCCAAGTTTCATAAATCCATCGTACCGCTAATTCGAGTCATTTCTAACAATCTCCCCCCTTGACTAGAATTCTATTTAACTGTCAACTGAGATTACCAAAGAACCATCTCTTTTCTGCCAACCTCCCTGAAGGGACTATCTCCTTGTACAAGCCACAAAGTCAGAAACCTATCATGCGATTTTCCCGGAGACCAGCTCCATCCGTGATAAACTTTGTTCGATCAAGTTTTCCTACTCGAAGGATGGTACATACAAACCTCCTAACATCCGGATGAACAGACACTTTCTCTGATAAAGCTTATCACTTAGTTTTTTCCCACAGACCAACAGCTGTTATTTGATCCACCTTCCCATACAACACCTCATTAGTCAACCACATCAAAATTGCAAAACCTGCTTTTGCTAGAACTTCTATTTTCATTCGCCCCTATATCGCCTGGAAGTTTATCTTCTCCTTCTAACATCGCCGTGCAACCCTGCTAAACCAAAAGAACCTTCATCTTTACCTTCCACAGAGGGAAATCATTCGAGCCATTGAATTTCTCCAAATAGAACTTGACATATGACATCTTCAATCAACAACACGCAAACCAAGGTAAATCTGGCTCTGATACCACTTGTAAGGATCAAAACACTACCTTGTAAGGATCAAACTTGAAACCTTAACAAGACCTCGTTAGAAGATGCATATAATAGAAACAACATAAACAAACACCAAGATATAAGGTGGTTCGGTCGTCAGGGTCACGACCTACGTTCACGGACAGGAACTAGAGACTTTTTTTGTTATGAGTAAAGTGTTTAGAAGAGTTACCCCATAGTGCATATGAACCACAAAAGTTGAATATCAAGAAATACTAGCTACAATATTTATAACCAAAACAAGATACACTAATTAATTAAGAAAACCTTAATTAACTAATAAATGGGCCGCCGCACGCACGAGGACCGAAAACAAACTGGTCACCAAAATCTAGGCTCCACGTCATGGGCCCCTTCTCCACGGCGTGGACCCTTCAAGAAAAACCCCAAACCAACTTTGAATCTTGTCTTCTCTTCGTGGACCTCTGAAGCACGTTGTGCACTATCAGTCTTGTTTTTTCTAATTTCATAAAGCCGTTGTACCGTTAATTGGAGTTATTCCTAACATAACCATCTCAAAATCATGGATTAGGTAATTCCTCTAACGAGGCTTCAACCCCACCTTTTTATAGATAATAAAAGATTTTAAATCTAAAACATAGGACTTGTTATAAGTTTCAAATTATTTTAAAGAATAAAATTTTGATTATAATAAAAGGTTTTTATAACATTAGATGTTTTATTTTTAAAAAATTCATATAGAATAATGACTATTTTATTTAGAAGAAATTCTTTTGTAAAAATGAATCTTATAAAGAAGGGTCACTTTTATAAGAACTACAACAAATTTTTTATATATAGTTGAAGGATATATTTCGCAAGTGATTATTTTAAGAAATATATACGTTTTTTTAATAAATAAATGAATCTTTATGTAAATATATTATTTGAATAAAATAAATGAATCATTCTAGAAATATAGTTTTTTAAAACCAAAGAAATGACGTTGATTGACACTGGGTGAACGTGGTGATATAACGTTAATTTGACGAATGTTACCGATACGAATAAATAAGATTTTATTTTGTTTTAATAATTTGGTTTTTAATAGAGTCGTGTTCAATAAAGTTTATGTAAAAAACATAGTCCTAATATTTTAATATTCAATCACAAGTGATTCAGTATATAATCACATGCGATTTGTATAAGTATCACATGTGAATTACGAAAATGTTACTCTTACCCAAAATTTTAAAATGCAATCTGAACCAAAATGTCATTGATCCAAAAGCTAAAATTAGTCTCTTAGAACTATGAATTCAGTACGAACAATATTGAACATTCTTCAACATAAAATACATTAATTTTATCAATTAATGCCATGAAGGGTGAGATTGGTTTTTTATTGTTGTGTTTTTAGTGCATCATTGAAAACGTATACAATGACATTGATATTTTTACATATTTTATCTTTTATAACCTATCTAACAATGAAGCCACTACTTCAAAAATTTAAACAAAACTATCTTATTTATTTATAAAATAAGAGAGTTGATATATCTTTCTATTATTTTCTTATATTAACAAAATTAATATAAGTGTCAAAATCAATTAAGGACGTAAAAAAAATTAGTGGGTTCCATATATTATGTAATGGATAGGAGGATAAAGTAGAAACAGATAGTAAAAAAATATATCATTTTTGATAAAATAATAATCAATGTAACCTATAAGGCCAAGAGTTATGGGTTCACTTTTCCTTTCCCTTACCCAATGTCACATTAGCATCACATTATTCTCTCTTCTATTTCCTTCTCCCTCCCCAAATAGTGTTATACATTCCATTTTCTTACCCAAACTTTTCCCACTTCTTTTTAATAAAGAAAAAAGAAAAAAAATTAAAGACCGTTGGAGAAGGGGGGTGGGGTGGCATGCTTCTTCATCGAGTAAATGAACCTGGTGAGGCTACCTGAAATGACAACCCGATGCATCCGTAATGGTGTTCCTTACCCTACCCGATGAAACTCGATAAAATCGGGTAGGGTATACCGCAAGGTCTAACAAGAATTATTAACACTCAATAATTGTTTTAATTATGTTAAAAATAAGTGATATGATGTGAATTGACATTTGACAACCTTTTTTGTTTAAAAAAAAGAAAAAGAGAATTGATGAACTCACAAGATCCATGGAGAGAGAGACCACTCACAAATAAGACTTTTCTTTGAAGATTCCATCCACCATACATGAATCAACTATGTGGAGTAAATTTCCACTCCATCAATCTCCAAGTTCTTGTATTTGAAATGGGCAATGACGTATTTTCTATAAAACTTTTATTTTATTATTATTATTATTATTATTATTATTATTATTCATATAACAATAAGACTATATTAGTAAATAATAAAATTTAAAAAATAAATAAAAAGAGAAAAATATATAATTTTTATATTTGAATGGATAAATCCAAAGGATCTAATTAAAACATGATAACATTTCGTTTATATTAAGTAAGCAAGCTAGTATTTGGACTTTCTTACTCTTATATATTAGACATGTTATATCAACCAATCAACCAATTATAATTTTTAAGCAAATTATATGCTTATATACATCATATCACATCACATAATTCAAATTAGATTAAGTAAAAAATAGTTAGATCCATTAAGTAAATGGTTAAAATTATTTGCCAAATTCAACGAGAAATTATTAGCATTTTTGGGAGAAATGATATATCCTCCCATCACTTTCTCCTACTTATTCTCCTACTCACAAGATCAGTACAGGTGTTAAAATCAATGAAAGATGTGAGGAAAGAAAATTGGTGGATTCCACATGTCATCTTATGGTGAGTAGTAGGATAAAGTAGGAAGAAATAGTATGAGGATATATTATTTTTCTTTTCGGAAAGTGGATTATATTTTGATACGGAATGTTTTTTTAACAGCAGAACACAAGCACACACTAATCTACTCATAAATCTATACTTTTTATCCACAACGGGACTTGAACCCATGATCATAGGCCATGAAAATACCTTCCAACACCTTAATACCAATAGGCTACAAGCCCTTTGATTTTGATATGGAACGTCTTAGTAAGACCTACAAAGGTAGTATATTATTATAAAAAATGATATATCCTAATATTATAAAAAAAATTCCCACAAGGGTAGTATATTATTATATGTTATTCATGCACACGTGTCATTAGAGGGTTCCACAGGCCCCTTGGACATAGATTCCTCTTTTCTTCTTCTTCTTCTTGGGAATCTTTGAGTTAGGCAGGTTGTTTGGTGTTTGATGGGATTTGAGAGGAGAAATAATTGGAGTGTAACAAGGGATGGCCAGTCATTGCCTGTGGTACACTTTGAGTTACTTGTCTTATGAATTGGAATATGTAAAAGCTAGTATATTATTTTAGGTGTTAAATATAGGTAACTTGTAGGTCCCCGCTGAGCAGGATGGCCACAATGGTTGGGTTGGGGGAGGCGGGATTGCGGGTTCACTACCCCAATAACTATTGGGGCTGAGGAGAATGATGCCGACAAGATGAGTAGTCCGAAGAAAGATGACGAATTTTGATTTTTTGCATGTTAGCGTTGCCCAACAAGGATCTTAATTTTTTACCATCTAAGTTAACGTATAAACGCTTAACCATTTCTATTCATTTTTTTCAGACCATAACCTCCGTCCTTCTCTACCTTTTAAAAAAACTTTAAACACAACACACCATATCCACTCACAGACAAATGGAATTCAAGTCAAGGCAAGGCAAGGCAAGGGCAAAGTGTCGAAGGATACGGGATTCAATAACCGTTGAGGATATAAAAAACGTCATCTCACAAGAAGTAGGAGAAGCATGAAAACATCAAGAAGAGCTAAAGAAAGTGGCCAGAATATTTTTCGAAATTTCTACAAGAAAATCCAAAAAAAATTAACCATTTCTGTAAAAAAGGGAAAGGTTTAAATAAGTTTGAGAAAAAATATCTCAAAAATCTTAAAGTCGAGTCACTAAAATTCGATATTTATAATAAAAATTAATGTAAAATTAAATACATTTTTCATAAAATTTCTCTATAAGCTTATTACGACTTAAAAAATGTTAATATATAATAATATGAAGAACGTTCAATATACTCCATAATTAATTCATAGTCATAAGGGACTAATTTTAACCTTTAGATCAATGTCATCAATGGTCCAGATTAAATTATAAGAATTTGGGCGGAGTGGCATTTTCGTAATTTTTCGTAATTCACATGTGATGCTTTTACAAATCACATGTGATTGTATAGTAAATCACATGTGATTGTATAGTGAATCACATATGATTGAATATTAAAATTTCAGGACTATGTTTTTTAAATGGACTTTATTAAACACAACTCATAATAATATACATTCTTAAGGTATCCATAGATATCACTCTTTGCTTTAAGAAAAAATAGACATCACGCTTCGACGGTCAAATTCGTTGAAACGAAGGCTCGATATTTTTTATATATGGAATTCTAATAGAAATATTTTGGTTGGTTTTTTCTGAACAGCAGAATACACACACTTCCTAATGTTACTCCTAAGCCCTAAATCTATACTTTTTTTACTACGGAACTTAAAACTTCAACCTTAGGAATCAACAAAAATACCTCATGCCGCTGGGTTACAAGTCTTTTTGGTAGAAAATAAAAATTTTAGTTCCCGGTTTGAAACTTAACAAATTTTTTGATGAAAACTAAAAAAATTTGAAAATCCATGTTTCTAAATTTATTTAAAAAATGCACAAATTTACCGAATTTCCGATGAAGATTAAAATGTGTTTAATTACCTTCAAATATTCGTCGATAATTTTATAAGGCTTTTGGGATTTCCAACATGTTGTGTCCCTTCAGTAATTCATTAGAAAAGCGGGACTAATCCGTCGTTACATTTGTCTTCCCTTTCATTTTTGTCCGCCAGTCACTAAAATTTTGATCGTCACAGTAGGACTGGGCATGGATTGAAACCAGGACTGAACAAGCCCAAAATCGGACCTAATCGAAACAAAAAATTGAGGAAATTCAAACAAATGGTCGAACCATTGTTAAGAAATTTGGTCGGATCAAAGACTTATTTGGAACAAGTTCGATTTGGGTGCGGATCGAAAGCCTAGAATTTTGATTTTTTTTAATTTTATTTTGAAACAATATTTTGTAAAGCTTAATGAGATGGTACATTGTTCAATTTGGATCTAACTATGAGAGATTCAAAGCATGATAGTTAGACAACAAGCCATACACTTCACATGTTTCTAGCGATTCACTTCAAAATTTCTTGATTCCGATACATATAATCAACCGGTCTAACAAAATTTAAACATGATTGAAGTTTAAAAAAACAAATGCGAGATGATAGTATGCAAAACTGTAACACCCCGATTTCGAGAACCAAATTTTTCTTTTTAAAAACATTAACTCTGGTTTCTTTTGAATACGCAGC